>PVJI01032498.1:0-12147 GCA_004026765.1 Micronycteris hirsuta
AAGAAAAGGAAAAAGAAAGATAAAGAAGAAAATAATTTGAAAATAACCTAAAATAAAAAAATAATAAAAAATAGGAAATAAAAGGAAGAGAAAACTAGGAATACCAAATGAAGGGAAGGTAGAAGGAGTTAAAAAAATATAGAGGGACAGATAGGAAGGAGGGTGGGGAAAAACAACCAAAGAAACAAAGAGAAAACGATAGAAATAAAAAAAAACAAACTTTTGTTGGCTGGCTTCAACAGCGTCAGGCTGGGAAGGTATCAGACTTCTCCTGCTGTCTTCCTGAGCTGTACTCTCAGCTGTCATCCCGCCTCCAGCCTATTTGCCAGGAGTTTGCAGCACCTCCTCTGGTCCACCTGACTTCCACCCTGAGTCAGAGTTTATGAGGTCTGTGTCTCCCGTCAGTGGGTTTCAATGTAGCTCCTCTGTTTCTCCCGCATGGAGGGACTCAGCACCGCAGGTCTGGGTTGTGTCTCAGGCCCTCCAGGTGTGAGCTCCGCGCCCCTGCATTCGCCGATCGCTTTTGTCTCTGGAATCAGGGCTTGCAAGCCGCAGGCCTGGGTGCCCGGTCGGGCACTTATGCCAACCGCCCCCGATTAGCTCCACTGGGTGCGCGCCCAATCCAGGAGCTCAAAAGTTGGGTTTGCCTTTCAATTCAGACTCCAATTCCTCCCGCTGGGATCCCCAGCCTCTGCAAATCAGTCCCCAGGTACGCACCGACCTCCGGACTGCTGGAGACCAAGGCTCTTCCAACAGACGCGCGCGTCTGCTTTGGCAACTCACATGCCCCAATCCAGCTCCCTCCCACGGAACCTGGAGCAAACCGGGAAGCTGCTGCAACTGGATCCGCAGACCTCCCGGCTCCCCGTGAGGCCCGAGGGACCCCTTCCCTCCGAAGCAGTCTCCCTACCGGCTGATCTTTCAGTTTTATGCACAGTCCTGGTTTCCAATCTTCCCCCACACTGGAATACAGCTGGGTGATCGCTCTGCTCCTCAGAAAATCGGCCAGATATCCCGCCACTGGGCCGGAGGAAAGCAATCACGCTTCTTCCTTCTCCACCGCCATCTTTCGCCCCCTCATACAGCTATTTTCAATTGTCTGATTTACAGTGCTCTTGGTCAAAATAATCTTTGTTTAATGTATAACTGAATCCATAGAAACTTTTGTACTTTTTCTAGTTGCCTTTGTATTAATTTTTTTCTACTTCACCTAATCATTATTGTTAATCACTCCCAAAAGTGAAAGTATAAAACCTTGCTTGTACTTGCAATAAACAGAACAGAGCTTCACTGTCCTTTGAGGCATGTTATCGTCTGTGTCCCATTCGCCTTCGCCTTGCCCACCTCGGAGACCACTGCCCCAGTTGTGGCCGGACCGCAGCAGATTATGACTGTGTCAAAATGGGGTTTTCCTAACATGACTCAAACTGTGAATGTTTCCCATCCCCGGCTTCCTTATTTCCCTAATGGCTCTCATGTTACATGGAGTGGATTCCCCCCATGGATTGGTTGTGTCAGCATTCTGCCTACAGGGAATAATATTCCTGGAACTGGACTCATACTCTATGATTGGAACCACCCCTTGGATCTGGTTCATCCTAACATTCTATACTGGACCCCTGGCGGTTTCATCTCCAATATCCTGAGCACAGCAATGGGATTTTTCCAATAGGACATTTGGCATCTAGGAGTGGCCCTACAATTCATTAACATGTCTGCAGGAAGTGTGTTTGACTTGGGGATCTATTGGGCATGTGGGTTGCAGGCTTGTGTCCAATTGCCTTATGCTATTGTAGTAGGAAATGTAAATATTACTGTGCAGGACCAAATTTTCTTGGTCCAGTGTCATAATTGCAATCTTGCTAATTGTGTATCTCATTACAATCAAAATAAGGCTTTATTGATTCTACATCAGCCTCCTTTTGTCATGCTTCCTGTGAGTTTGACTGGCTCTTGGTATGCTGACACAGGGCTTCAAGTCTTAGAAGAAATGCAAAAGGCTTTAACCTGCATGCAACAAGCCACTGGGCTCATCATTACAGGAATCATTGCTCTAATAACGCTCATAGCCACGGCTAGCACCGCCGCAGTTGCATTAACACAGAATATTCATAATGCTGATTTTGTTAACAATTTAGCTCATAATGTATCAATAGCATTGGGAGATCAAGAAAATATAGATTTAAAGTTGGAGGCCAAACTTAATGCTGTACAAGCTGTAGTCCTTGGCTTAGGAGATAGGGTGGAAGTTTTGACTCTCCGTTCCAAGCTGCAATGCCATACTCAATTCACGTATGCCTGCAAAACACCTGTCCCCTATAATACTTCTGTATGGGACTGGGACAAAGTGAAAAATCATCTAATGGGGATTTGGAGTCATGAAAACATAAGTTTAGACATAAAGCAATTACATTCTGAAATATTTCAAACAAAATGCTCATCTTTCTGTAATTGACCCTGCCCAAGTAGCCCATAATCTACTACAGGAATTACAAGGATTTAACCCCTTTAATTTGTTGAAGCATTCCATGTGGTATCTCATTGGCTTAGGTGGATTGTTGCTGATTATGTTCTGTGCTTTTTCCCTAGTCTGCCAAAAACTGCGAGCCTAATTACTCCTCACACGAGTAAAGTTACATTGGGTGCAGTTAGAAAAAAGAAAAGGGGGAGATGTGGAGAGCCAAGAAGGATAATGTGTACTAGGGGAGTTGGAAGCATGCCTCGGGTTCAGCACAGCTGCCCTAGGCCGGGAAAGAGTTACTGACGGATTGTTGCAAGAAAGAATGACTTGGGCACTTGCCATATCACTGTACCAAATAGAAGCAGGATATGTTCTTAGAAAAATAAAAAATGTATTTACCCCTGCAGTTTGCCCTCCTCATGCTCTGCTTCAAAGCTGGCTCAATATATACAGCCTAGCTTTACCAATAAACAGTTCCCTTCTCTGCATCCCAGGGAAGGGACTCCACCTGATCCCACTTTGCCTCTGCCTCTTTATTTCCTAATCCTCCCGTCGCCTTCCCTTGGGACCTGATCGATCCAGCCATGCCAGTTGCGGCACTTGCAGACATAAATAATATTTTTGGTGGTGGTGGTGGTTGTGAGCAGTGAATATGGGGAGAAAAAGAACCCATTAGACACATATTTTAGAGGTAGACTGAAAAGTCTTATCATTGGATGGATTGGATGTGTAGTTTATGCTTTCTACAGAAGGCGCTGAGATAATTTTCAGAGTAGGTTCAAAGGACACTAGATGAGGACACCTGATGGAAGAAACATCAGTAACAGATCCATATTCAGGCCAAAGATGATGGGTTCAGCATCTGGAGCTGGGTATCTTTTGTTTGTTTTTAAAGATTTTATTTATTTATTACTAGAGAGAGAGGATGGGAGGGAGACAGAGAGGGAGAGAAACAGCAATGTATGGTTGCTCCTCACATGGACCTCACTGGGGACCTGGCCTGCAACCCAGGCATGTGCCCTGACTGGGAATCGAACGGGGACCCTTTGGTTCCCAGCCCGCGCTCAATCCACTGAGCTACACCAGCCAGGGCTGATTCATTACTTTCTGATGTCCAGTTCACAATGTGGTTTCTTAAGAGTGGTTTTTTCAGTATGTGTGTGGAAAAAGGATTGATTCTCTTCTGTGTCTTAAGAATAGCTTTCTAAATCTGATGAGATTGTCTATTTTTTTGAGTCAGTTTTGGTAATTTGTATGTTTTTAGGAATTCCATCTAGATTATTTCAATTTGTTGATGTGTAATTGTTCATAGTATTCTCTTATAATCATTTTAATTTCTGTAAGGTCGGTAATGTTTCCACTTTCTTTTGATTTGTTATTTTCATCCTCCTGCGCTTTTCTTAGTCTAGCTAAAGGTTTGTCAATTTTGTTGATCTTTTAGAAGAACCAACTTTTAATTTCCTTGATTCTCTCTGTTGTTTCTTTATGCTATATTTTGTTTATCCCTACTCTAATCTTTGTTATTTCCTTCTTCTGGCTTCAGGTTTATTTTGTTCTTCTTTTCCTAGTTCCTTAAGACATAAAGTTAGATTGTTGATTTATCTTTCTTCTTTTTTAAATATAGGTGTTTACAGCTATGAATTTTCTCTGAGTAATGCATTTACTATATCCCATATATTTTAGTAAGGTGTGTTTTCATTTTCATTTGTCTCAAGGTATTTTCTAATTTCCTTAGTGACTTATTTTTTTACTCATTGGTTATTTAAGAGAGTATTTTTAAAAAGTTTTTCATTTATTTGTAATTTTCCAGTTTTCCACCTGTTATTTATTTCTAGCTTTTTTCCATTGTGGTTAGAAGATACTAAAATGATTTCAGTCTTTTAAAATTCATTGGTTAAAGGCATAACAAAGAATATTCTAGGGTACTTCTGGCCAAGATGGAGGGATAGATAGACATACTGTACCTCCTCGCACAACCCAAAGAGTGAAAATAACAATTTAAAAACAAAAAACAAGCAGAGCTGACAGAAAATTGAACTGTATGGAAGTCTGACAACCAAGGAGTTAAAGAAGACATGTTCACCCAGACCCTTAAGAGGGGCAGAACAAGACAGAGTGCATGCTGCGAGACAGCAGTTTGTGGAGCAGCACTGGCAATGCTGCAGCTGCCTGGTGCACCCAGTAAGGACTGCGGCTGGTGCACCTGGCAAAATCCTAGGCAGGCGCATTTGACGAAACCTGCAGCTGGCCAACCAGTACCCAGTGGGGCCGAGACTGGAGGACCAGGCAACCCCTCATTCATGCACAGATAAACTGGGAGAGAAGGCTGGGAAGCGGAGCAGACTGTGCAACCCAGGGCTCCATCGCAGTGAAATAAAGCCTCAAACCACCTGAAAACACCTGTGGGGGTTGAAGTGTCAGCAGGAGGAACTCCCAGCCTCACAAGGGAGTTTTTTGTAGAGACCCACAGGGACTTAGAACTACAGAAGCCCACCAACCCGGGAATCAGCACAGATGGGCCCAATTTGCTTTTGGGTAGCGGGGAAGTGACTGAAAGCTGGCAGAGTGTGGATCAAGCATCATTGTTCCCTCCCAGGCCCCGCCCCCACAGGCAGCATCACAACAAAACGATGTGGGTTACCCCACCCTGGTGAACACCTAAGGCTCTGCCACTTATATGTAAGAGGTGCACCTAGGGGGAAAAAATGGCCCAAACGAAAAAGGAGATAAAAAACTTCAGAAAAAATACAACTAAGCCACAAAGAGATAGCCAACCTATCATATGCACAATTCAAAACACTGGTAATCAGGATGCTCACAGACTTGGTTGAATTTGGTCACAAATTAGATGAAAAAATTAAGGCTATGCTAAGTGAAATAAAGGAAAATGTATAGGAAATCAATAGTGATAGGAAGGAAACTGGGACTCAAATCAACAGTGTGGACCAGAAGGAAGAAAAAAACATTCAACCAGAAAAGAATGAAGAAACAAGAATTCAAAAAAATGAGGAGAGGTTTAGGAACCTCCAGGATATCTTTAAACATTCTAACATCCAAATTATAGGGGTACCAGAAGGAGAAGAGGAAAAGCAACACATTGAAAACTTATTTGAACAAATAATGAAGGAGAACTTCCCCAATCTGGCAGGGGAAATAGACTTCCAGGAAGTCCAGGAAGCTCAGACAGTCCCAAAGAAGTGGGACCCAAAGAGGAACACACCAAGGCACATCATAATTACATTACCCAAGATTAAAAATAAGGAAAGAATCTTAGAAGCAGCAAGAGAAAAGGGGACAGTTACTTACAAAGGAATTCTCATAAGACTGTCAGCTGATTTCTCAAAAGAGACCTCGCAGGCAAGAAGTGGCTGGAAAGAAGCATACCAAGTCATGAAAGGCAAGGACCTACATCCAACATTACTCTATCCAGCAAAATTTTCTTTTAGAATGGAAGGGCAGATAAAGTGCTTCTTGGATAAGGTCAAGTTCAAGGAGTTCATCATCGCCCAGCCTTTATTATATGAAATGTTAAAGGGATTTATATAAGACATGGAGGGATATCAACAGGGGAGTGGGATGGGGAGAGAGGGGGGAAAAGTACAGAGAATAAGTAGCATAAACAGTAGGTAGAAAACAGACAGGGAGGTTAAGAATAGTATAGGAAATGTAGAAGCGAAAGAACTTATGTGTATGACCCATGGATAAAAGCTAAAGGGCAGGGAATGGGGGCGTGCGTGATAAAGGGGAATAAAGGGGGAAAATGGGACAACTGTAACATCATAATCAATAAAATATATTAAAAAATATTCTAGGGGATATTCCATGTGTACCTGAGAAGAATGTGTGTTCTGTTGCTGTAGTCAGTATTCTGTATATGGATGCTAAGTCTGGTTGGTTTGTATTGTTGTTCTGTTACAGAAAAATGAAACGACCAGACACCAAGAGATGTCGGAGCACAATTTTTTATTTACATGAATGGACCCAGAGGAGATAGTCTCCAAATTCTGGGCACCGAGGTTGGGTTGGGGTCTGCTTTTATAGCCTTGTCTCTTCCTAGTCTACGTGGCAGAAGCGGGTTACTATAGAAGCAAAAGTGGATGTTAGGTTAGCTACCTTATTTGGGAGACAAAGAACAAGGTGCATGGGCTTTACACGGAAGTTAAGCCTGGCAACCTTACCTGGTTCTTTATGTGCTATTATTATTGTTAGTTGCTAAGCAGGTCATGGGTGGCTGAGCCTGCAGCTTGGCAGGAAAGTTTGTAACTGACATTCTGTAACTGGGCTGGTAACTCACATTTTAGACAAAGAACGAAGTACAGGGGGCTTGGGTTCGTCCCCCCGCCCCCACCTTTTGCAGACAGGAGGTGTTTCTGTGGTTCAGTAGTACGGAGGTTGCCTGTAACAGTTCAAGTTCTCCAATTCCTTATTGATCTATTGTCTATATGTTCTGTCCATTATTGACACTGGAATGTATTGAAATCTCAATCTATTATTGTAAAACTGTCTAATTCTTCCTTTAATTTGGTCAATTTTTGCTTCATGTATTTTGGGGCTCTTTAGTTTGGTGCGTAGATACCTGTAAATTGTTATATAGTTTTGATGAATTGACACTTTTATTAATATATAATGTCCTTCTTTGTCTTTAACTTAAAATCTATTCTATGTAATATTTAAACAGCTCCCCCCAAGATTTCTTTTGTTTCCTACTTGCATGGAATATTTTATCTATTCTGTTACTTTCAACCTATTTGTGTCTTTGGGTCTAAAAAACTCTGGTAAGTAGCATGTAGTTAGGTTATTTTTTTCAAATCCATCTTGTCACCTGTTGGTGAGTTTAATGTAGGTGTTTATAGCTATTAATTTTTTTCTGAGTGCTACATTCACCATATTATGTAAGTTTTAGTATGATGTGTTTTCATTTTCATTTGTCTCAAGATATTTTCTAATTTTCTTAGTGATTTCTTTTTTATATCTTTTTTATTTTTTTATTACTTTATTGTTGTTCAATTATAGTTGTCTGCATCCTCTCCCTTCCTCTTCCCCCACCCCCTCCAATCCCACCTCCCTTCCCTGCCTCCCACCTCCCCCTTGGTTCTGTCCATGTGTCCTCTATAGTTGTTCCTGAAAACCTTTCTCCCCATTGTCCCCTCCCCCAACCCCCCTGGCTGTGGTTAGACTGATCTTAATTTCAATGTCTCTGGTTAAGTTTTGCTTGTTTTTTGCTTTTGTTGATTATATTCTGGAAAAAGGTGAGATCATATGGTATTTGTCCCTCACTGCCTGGCTTACTTTACTTAGCATAATGCTCTCCAGTTCCATCCACGCTGTTGCAAAGGGTATAAGCTCCTTCTTCCTCTCTGCTGCATAGAGTTCCATTGTGTAAATGTACCATAGTTTCTTGATCCACTCATTTGTAGATGGGCACTTAGGTTGTTTCCAGCATTTGGCTATTGTGAATTGTGCTGCTATGAACATTGGAGTGCATAGGTTCTTTTGAATTGGTTTTTCAGGGTTCTTAGGATATAATCCCAGTAGTGTAATTGCTGGGTCAAAAGGCAGTTCCATTTTCATTTTTCTGAGGAAGTTCCATACTGTTTTCCACAGTGGCTGCACCAGTCTGCATTCCCACCAACAGTGCAATAGGTTTCCCTTTTCTCCACATCCCCACCAACAGTTATCTGTTGCTTTGGTAATGATGGTCATTCTGACTGGTGTGAGGTGGTATCTCATTGTGGTTTTAATTTGCATCTCTCTGATGGCTAATGATGTTGAGCATCATTTCAGATGTCTCTGGGCCCTCTGTAAGTCCTCTTTTGAGTTGTGTCTGTTCATGTCTTTTGCCCATTTCTTAATTGTTTTTTTTTTTTTGTCTTCCTGGAGTGGAGTCATATGAGTTCTTTATATATTTTTGAGATCAAACCCTTGTCTGAGGTATCATTGGCAAATATGTTTTCCCACACGGTTGGTTCTCTTTTTATTTTAATACTGTTTTCTTTAGCCTCACAGAAGCTCTTTATTTTGATGAGGTCCCATTTGTTTATTCTTTCCTTTATGTCACTTGCTCTAGGGGACATATCATTGAAGATGTTGCTGTGTGGAATGTCTGAGATTTTCCTACTGATGTTTTCTTCTAGGACTTTTATGGTGTCGCAACTTATATCTAAGTCTTTTATCCACCTTGAATTTATTTTTGTGTATGGTGTAAGTTGGTGCTCGAGTTTCATTTTTTTGCATGTAGCCATCCAGATTTCCCAACACCATTTGTTGAAGAGGCTATTTTTATTCCATTCATGCTTCTGCCCCCTTTGTCAAAGATTAATTGCCCGTAGAGACTTGGGTTTATTTCTGGGCTCTCTGTTCTGTTCCATTGGTCTGTCTGTTTTTATGCCAGTAGAAAGCTGTTTTGATTACAGTGGCCTTGTAATACAGTTTGATATCAGGAATTGTGATCCCTCCTACTTTGCTCTTCTTTCTCAAAATTGCAGCTGATATTCGGGGTCATTTATGGTTCCATATAAATTTTTGAAGTGTTTGTTCTGTATCTGTGAAATATGCCATTGGTACTTTGATAGGGATTGCATTGAATCTGTAAATTGCTTTGGGTAAGATGGACATTTTGATGATGTTGATTCTTCCAATCCATGAGCATGGTATATGTTTCCATTTGTCTGTGTCTTCCATGATTTCTTTCTTCAGTGTTGTGTAGCTGAGTACAGGTCTTTTACCTCCGTTGTTAGGTTTATTCCTAGGTATTTTTTTTTGTTGTTGCTATATCAAATGGGATTTTTTTCCGGATTTCTGTTTCTGCTGTTTCACTGTTGGTATACAAAAATGCCTTTGATTTCTAGATATTGACTTTGTAGCCCATTGCTTTACCAAATTCAATTATTATGTCGACTAGTTTTTTGGCGGAGTCTATAGGATTTGCTAAGTACACTATCATGTCATCTGCAAACAACGACATTTTTGTTTCCTCCTTTCCAATTTGGATGCCTTTTATTTCCTCTTCTTGTCTGATTGCTGCGGCTAAAACTTCCAGTGCTATGTTGAATAGAAGTGGTGATAGTGGACAACCTTGTCTTGTTCCTGACCTTAGTGGGAAAGATTTTAGTTTTTGCTCATTGAGTATAATGTTGGCTGTAGGTCTCTCATAGGTGGCCTTTATTATGTTGAGGAATGCTTCCTCTATTCCCACTTTGCTAAGTGTCTTTATCATAAGTGGATGCTGTACCTTATTGAATGCTTTTTCTGCATCTATTGATATGATCAGTGATTTTTGTCTTTGCTTTTGTTTATGTGATATATTACATTTATTGATTTGTGAATATTGTACCATCCTTGCATACCTGAGATAAATCCCACTTGGTCATGGTGTATGATCTTTTTAATGTATTGCTGGATGCAGTTTGCTAATACCGTGTTGAGAATTTAAGTGTCAATGTTCATTAGCGATATTGGCCTGAAGTTTTCTTCCTTTGTTATGTCTTTTTCTGGTTTTGGGATTAGGATGATGCTGACATCATAAAAAGATGTTTGGGAGTCTTCCATCTTCTTGGATTTTTTGGAATTGTCTGTGAAGGATAGGTGTTAGTTCTTCCTTAAATGCTCTGTAGAATTCTCCTGTGAAACCATCTGGTCCAGGACTTTTGTGTGTTGGGAGTTTTTTGATTACTGCTTCAATTTCATCCACTGCTATTGGTTGGTTCATGCTTTCTGCTTCTTCTTTATTGAGTTTTGGAAGATTATGTTTTTCTAAAAATTTGTCCATTTCTCCTAGGTTTTCATATTTCTTGGCATACAGTTCTTCATAGTAGTGACTTATAATCCTTTGTATTTCTGTGGTGTCAGTTGTAATATCTCCTCTTTCATTTCTGATTGAGTTTATTTGGGTCCTCTCTCTTTTTTTCTTGATGAGCCTGCTTAAAGGATTATCGATTTTGTTTACCTTTTCAAAGAACCAGCTCCTGGATTCATTGATTCTTACAATTGTGCTTTTAGTCTCTATGTCATTTAATTCTGCTGTGATCTTGGTTATTTCTTTTGTTCTACTTGCTCTGGTTTGTCTTTGTTGTTGTTCCTCAAGTTCTTGTAGGCGTAGGGTTAAGTTGTTTGTTTGAAATGTTTCTATTTTTTTTAGGTAGGCCCGTATCACTATGAACGTCCCTCTCAGGACTGCCTTTGCTGTGTCCCATAAGTTTTGGGTTGTTGTCAGTTCATTATAATTTGTTTCAAAGAACTTTTTGATTTCTTTCCTAATCTCATTCTTGACCCATTCATTGTTTAATAGCATGCTATTCAATCTCCATGATTTTGAGTGTTTTGGGGTTCTTTCCTTGGGGTTGGTTTCTAATTTCAGTCCCTTGTGGTCAGAGAAAATACTTGATATGATTTCCATTTTCTTGAATTTGTTGAGGCTTGTTTTGTGTCCTATCATATGGTCTATTTTTGAAACTGTTCCATGTGCATTTGAAAAGAATGTGTATTTAGCTTCTTTGGTATGAAAGGCTCCATATATATCAGTTAAGTCCATTTCTTCTAGGGCGTTATTCAATGCCACAATATCTTTGCTGATATTTTGTGTGGAAGATCTGTCCATTTTTTACAGTGGGGTGTTGAAGTCCCCTACTTAATTGTGTTGCTATCAATATCTTTCTTGAAGTTCTCCAGTATTTTTTTTATGTATTTGGGTGCTTCTGTGTTGGGTGCATATATATTTACAATCTTTATGTCTTCTTGGTGGATTCCCTTGAGTATTATGAAGTGTCCTTCTGGGTCTCTTTTTATGGCCCTTTTTTTGAAATATATTTTGTCTGATATGAGTATTGCTACCCCAGCTTTTTTTTCCCTGTTCATTTGCTTGGAGAACTTGTTTCCACCCTTTCATTTTCAGTCTGTGTAGGTCTTTTGTCCCGAGATAGGTCTCTTGTAGGCATCATATGTGTGAGTCATGCTTTCTTATCCATTTAGCTATTCTATGTCTTTTGATTGGAGCATTTAATCCATTTACATTTAAGGTTATTATTGAAAAGTACTTATTCATTGCCATTTTTTTTTGACCCGTGTTCCTCTTTCGCTCTCTCTTTCCCTTCCTTTCCTTAAATTGGTCCCTTTAGCATCTCTTGCAGAGCTGGTTTGGTGGAGGTGTATTCTTTTAGACTTCTTTTTTCTGGGAAGCTCCTTATTTGGCCTTCTATCTTGATTGAGAGCCTTTCTGGGTAGAGTAGTCTTGGTTGCAGGGCTCTGGTTCTCATTACTTGGAATATTTCTTGTCATTCTCTTGTGGCATGGAGCATTTTCATTGAGAAGTCAGCTGCTAACCTTATCAGGGCTCCCTTATATGTTACTTCCTGTTTCTGCCTCGCTGCCTTTAAGATTCTCTGTTTATCTTGGAATTTTGCCATTTTAATGATGATGTGTCTTGAAGTGGGCCTGTTTCAGTTCCTCTTGATTGAGACTCTCTGTGTTTCCTGGATTTGTGTGACTTTTTCTCTCATCAGATTAGGGAAGTTTTCCATCATTACTTTTTGAAACAGGTTTTCTATCCCTTGCTTCTCTTCTTCTCCTTCTTGTATCCCTATTATACGAATATTATTACATTTCATGTTATCCTGCATTTCCCTTAATACCTCTTCATTCTTTCTGAGCATCTTTTCCTTTTCTTGCTCTTTTTGGGTGGTTTTTTTTTT
>PVJI01032499.1:0-12133 GCA_004026765.1 Micronycteris hirsuta
AGAAGTACTTCATCTGCCCTTCCATTCTAAATGACAGTTTTGCTGGATAGATTATTCTTGGTTGTAGGTCCTTGCTTTTCATGATTTGAAATATTTCTCTCCAGCCCCTTCTTGCTTGGAAGGTCTCCTTTGAGAAATCCGTCTTATGGGAATTCCTTTGTAGGTAACTGTCTCCTTTTCTCTTGCTGCTTGTAAGATTTTCTCCTTATTCTTGATCTTGGGTAATGTAATTATGATGTGCCTTGGTGTGTTCCTCTTTGGGTCCCGCTTCTTTGGGGTTCTCTGAGCTTCTTGGACTTCCAGGAAGCCTGTTTCCTTTGCCAGATTTGGAAAGTTCTCGTTCATTATCTGTTCAAAAATATGTTCAATTTCTTGGTGTTCCTCTTGTCCTTCTGGCAGCCCTATCATCCAGATGTTGGGTCGTTTACAAATGTCTCTGAGGTTCCTGAGTCCGTCCTCATTTTTTTGAATTCTTGTTTCTTCCTTCTGGTCCACTCCATTGGTTTGAGTCCCAGCTTCCTTTTTTCCCCTATTGGTTCCCTGTAAATCTTCCTCCATTATCTTTATCATATTCTTCATTTGTTCAACTATTTGCGTCCACCTTTCTTCCAGTTTTGTGAGCATCCTGATTACCAGTGTTTTAAACTGGGCATCTGTTAATTTGGCTATCTCTTCATCCGTTAGTTGTAATTTGTTCTAATCTTTCATTTTGGCCATTTTCATTCTTTTTTATCTCGGCGCAGCTGTCGGAGTCTTAGGTGTTTGTTGGTGCCTGGTAACCTGGGTCGCTTTTTTGTGACGTTTCCTCTGGGGGCGGGGCCTGGGAGGGAGCAATGGCGTCTGCCGTTCACCACCCCTCCCTATCACCCTCTGCTCCCCAGTTCCCCAATGCCTTTTCCGCCAGTCTTGGCCCTGCTGGTTCCCACTGGCCTCTCCAGTTACGCCGCCGGCCTGCAAGGTTCACCCGTTGCTCGGGGTAGTGTTTTGGTTAGGCGCTCCCGGGGTGAGTTCCTCTGGGCAAACTGCCTCTCACTCTGCTCCTCCGCTCGGTTCTGCCCCGCTTACCGGCCTGGATGTACGTCCTCCCCAACTTCCTGGGTGTCGGACTTCCCTTCAGTTCGATTCTGTCCATTCTGGTTGTTTATTTTTCGCTATTGAGTTCGTTGTTTAAACTCTCTGGTTGTGAGCGGCAGCGCAGTGCGTCCATCTACGCTGCCATCTTGGTGGAAGTCCCCACCAAGACGTCTTAATAATCACCTACAAATTTCCCCAAGGATGGTGCTGACTCACAGCAATGTGTGGGAGTGTTGGTTTTACCCTGTCCTTGCCAGCATTCTGGAGGATTATCAAAAAAGATTCTTCAGCAAATTTGATCTGTATGTGTGTTGTGTTTAGCCAGGCACAATAGTCTTTACTTTTATTTGATATTCTCTGCAGATTTTGAAAGACCATGGAGAGGATTTCCTTGTTGGCAACACATTCAGCTGGGCGGACATACAACTGCTAGAAGCTATTTTAATGGTGGAAGAACTCGATGCTTCTGTTCTCTCTGACTTCCCTCTGCTAAAGGTAGTGTGTTTCCTTCACACAAAGCCCAGTGGGGAAATGAATAAAATCAAAGATTGAAACAAAGTGTGCCTCCAGGTCAATCTCAAAAGAAACTTAAGAAGACCATTTTTAAAAAATCATTACTTTATTCATTTTGGCAATTTTTTCCTGCTAACATTATAAGATGGTTAGAAAATAAAATGTTACGAAGGGAGAAACAATAGATTGTTTTGATTTCTAGCATAAACATTTGGTGTGTTTTTCATGTTTGTGGTGCTTTCCATTGTTTTTTTGTTTGTTTAGTTCTTGGAACTTTTTTTTTTTTCTGAGGAAGTAAGAATAACAAGTTTCCTTCCCGCCTACCAAACAACTGGGCTCCCCATAGTCCCTCTGAGGCCAGGGCCCCGGAACGTCCCTGGGTTGCCCGGAGCTTCTCCGTGGGTGGCTCTGACCTTTCTCTGAATCCTACCAGCCTCTGTTCCAGTTCCTTCGAAACATTTTATCAAACACATGACCATAAGTTTTATAAAAATAGCATTTTTTCTTATTATAAAAGAAACGCAAATTTATGTAGCTACATTACACATTTGTATAAACCAAAAGGAAAAAAATCTAATCATCTAAATGTGATTACATCCTATAATTTTACCTTTTCCTCCCCAAATAGGATCATAATAAACATTTTTGTGGCCCGCTTTTAACATTGTTTCAATGATCAGAAATATATTTACATGCCAACAAATATTCTTCTGCAATATAGTTTTCTTTTGTTTTCATTAGGCAACAGAGTCCCATCTTTCTGAGAAATCGGAACCGTGTGAAAAGGGCACAAATGAAGAACCCTCACTCCCACCACTGCCCTCCACCTTCCCGCTCCCACGGTCCTTCTACTGTTTTCCGGTGTACGCCCCACTGTTCCTCCGTATGCAGATAGAGCGAGAATGAGTGCACGGTTACCCCCCGTTTTTCTCAAGCAGTGCCCTGCGCGTTGTTTCCCCCTAAACAATGCATTCTAGAGATTGTCTCCTGTTCATGCAAGGACTTTCCTCTTTCCTTTTATGTATGACATCATTACAAATTGCTGGCTTACAGCTTTTTTCTTGGAAACCCAGGTTATTTCTAATTTTTCACTGCGCTGACATTCTTATAGTTATTCCTTTGATAGCATCCTTAATCATTCCCTTATAACAAATTCCTAGAACAGGAATTGAAAGGTTAAAGAATTTTTTTTTTAGTTTTAACATGCACTGCCTAATTGTGACAGTGATTTTTTTTTTTAATTAAGATCCTTTAACTCAGGCTATACACATTAGCAATTGTATTACCCTTCCCAGGAACATCAGCAAACATGGGCTGAGGCATTAACTTGGATCAGCTCACTGGGCTCCATACGCTGCTAGTCTGAGCAGCCTCTTTGCATGACAAAGTTTTGAATTTTCTTAAAGGTTGTGACCACTGTTGAAGCCCTGATTTTGCTGTTTCTCGTTCCAGGCATTTAAAACAAGAATCAGCAACATCCCTACAATTAAGAAGTTCCTGCAGCCTGGGAGCCAGAGGAAGCCACCCCCGGACAGCCGCTACGTTCAAGTGGTCAGTCACATCCTGCAGTTCTAACGGCAGCAGGTCTGCAGTGGAAAGAGTCACGATCCAATTGCTGCCATGGCAGTGCCCGAGCGCACTGTAAATTCTAGGCGTAACCTGTCTGAAAAGAATAAAACCACACTGCCATCAACAGCATATGCCCATTAAATGCAATATGGAACCATTTGGATTCGTGAACATTGTTAAGCTTGTCAATTGTGGATGACGGTTGCAACTTATCTGAGACCAGTGTACAAGTAAACAGGAGGCTGGTACAAGTCAGGCGGCGGCCTGCATGCGGCGCTGTTCTTGCTGTTTGTATCCAGATCAGAACCGCTGGGGAAAGGGTGAGCAGAGCTTTGGGGGGCAGGATTTTCCAACACCCACCCTCATGCTGTACTTGGGATAGAAAAAATGGCAAGTGACAAATTGTCAGGAAGGGGATGGATGATGCTAGTAAATCCGAAGGGGAAGATAGGGAGGGGACAGAGACTATCCTGGGAATACCATTTGAGAGTCTGGTTAAAAAGACAACAACAGCCCTGACTGGTGTAGCTCAGTGGATTGAGTGCGGGCTGCGAACCAAAGGGCAGCTGGTTCGATTCCCAGTCAGGGCACATGCCTGGGTTGCAGACCAGGTCCCCAGTGGGGTAACCACACATCGATGTTTCTCTCCCTCTCTTTCTCCCTCCCTTCCCTTCTGTCTAAATCTTAAAAAAAAAAAAGAAAAAAAACTTTGGCAATTAGACAACTCTATTCCACCTAACATAGCCACCAAGACTGGATTTGCTTTGGTGAAGTAATTCCAAGTAACGCTGAGATTAAGATGTAACTAATGAATAGTTACACAAATTGACCCAAAGTTCCTCTTGATTTCATTCATTTTTTTAAATACATTTTCTTTAAGGATTATAACTGTCTTCCTGAGTTGTGGAAGTTCAGCTGCACACGAGGGCCCTGGTGGGGGCTGGCAGAGCTGAGAAGGGGTGATGTTTCAGGTTCAGAAGTGGTTCCTGGTGGGTAGTCGCTGGTCTTGAACAGGGCTCCTGCCGGTGGCTTGGGGCACAGATGCCACCAGCTCTAAACTGCTGCTGATGTCCCGCCCAGGCTTGATCAGGTTTGGAATGCGTGTCCACGTACATCCTTACTTATGAAATGACCTAATGTCTCACCAGCCCTCTGGGCCGCCACAGTGTTACGGGAAAATGACTCAGTCAAGACACCAGAGGTAGTGAAGAGGCAGTTTATTTACACATGCGGACCCAGAGGAGTGGTCTCCAAATTCTGGGCCCTGAGTTGCAGTTTTTGGTTCCTTTTATCTGCTTTAGTGCCGGTGGGGTCTTTTTCTTCTCTCAAAGCACTTTACAGAAGCAAAAGAGAAGCGGTTAACAGGCTTCAGCTAAAACTGGGGCAAGGGAAGTGGCTGATGGCTCCAGCTGAACCTGGGCATCTCAGTCTTTTTAATTTCCTTAACAACAGGACATGACCTTCTGACACCACACACTGCCCCAGTCACTGAGATGATGGACTGACTCCTCAGCAGAGTCACGACAAGCTGAGCCATTCAGCACCCCCCACCCCAGCCCCCTGAGGTCCTGCTCCCAGCGTGGTCAAATCCCAGCCTGGGGATTCCATTTAGCTAAGCATCCCTTGTCATTCCTGCCCTAACAAAGCCAAGGCCAACCAATGTGTGATGAATAAGACAGAGGGGCAGAAAGGGCTTCTTAGAGGAAACCCCGCCCCCGCCCCCCTCCCCTTCCCCCCTCCCCCGCCACCGCTGTGTGAGATTGTTTTTTCCTCTGACTTCCATCAGAGTTGAGAGTCTGATCTTGCAGAAATTAAGTGGAAAAAGAAAATTATTTTTTAATGATTCAAAATTGTAAGCCAATTTCTTGGTAAATAATTCAAACAGTTTAGAAGGCTTATACAGTGAGGCATAAAATCATCCCCCCCATGCCCCAGATGGTTTTTAAAAACAGCCACTTCCTAGGTTTTCCCTCCTTGCTCAGCTGCCTAAACAAGCTCCAGGCCAGGCCCCAAGCCAGCACACTCTCCCCAAGCACTCCCCAGAGGCTCCTGGCAGAGGTGCAGCCAGCCAGAGTTCATGGTTTCACTGGTCAAGCCAGGTCTCAACCTCACCCCACTTTCCTGGCTTGGATTCTGTGTTCATCACAGCTCTTTTAGAGATTTTTCTCTAGGGCTGAAGGTAACATGTTGGCCAGCTATCAGGAGCATTCTGATCCTCCCGGAAATTATTTCCTTCTTGCAAAATAACATATATCTCTGGTTTGTATACATGTCTCATGTGTGTGTGTTATAGTAAAATATGCATAACACAAAATTTACCATAACTAATTTGTAAGTGTGGCCCTGCTGTTTGGCTCGATAGCAGAGGAGGGTCAAGGGCTGAGATGAAGCCGCGTCGCTATCAGGCCGCACAGAACAGGGGAGCTGGCGCAGCGGGGGCGCGCATGTGGAGCTCCCCAGTCCTGCTTTAAGCATGGTTACTTATTCACAGGGCTGTAATGTCCCTAGAAGTAGCCGCTATTTCCCAGTAGTCCCCCACCACCCCCCACTCTCATCCCTCTACAATTACAAAAGAATCCACTCATGTAGTCAATTCAATTGTTTCTCCTTTCAGGACTTGGTGGTCAAATTCAAAACTATAATTTAGATGCATTTGTTAGTCCCAGAAGGCATCATAGAGAATAGCTTCATGTAGTGATTGTTTCAAGTGTGAAACAAGACAGAAGAGTTGTAAGACTGGAAGAGATGCTAGAGTTGAATCGCGTGACACCCCCAGAGACACAACTACCCATGGGGAGGGGCAGGGTGGCTCCCAACCAGCAGTGCCTGGAACGGTGTTAGAAATGCTGAGTCTCAGGCCCTGCCCCAGAACTAGTGAATCAGAATCAGTATTTTAACAAGATTGTGCCTGGAACGGTGTTAGAAATGCTGAGTCTCAGGCCCTGCCCCAGAACTAGTGAATCAGAATCAGTATTTTAACAAGATTGCTCAATGATCTGTGTGCCTGTTCAAGTTTTCGACACAGCTTTGAATTATTATTCATCTTTCCAAGTCTTGGCTCCCCAGGGAGAAAGCTGGTTTCCCCAGGTGTGGAGTTTCTTATTTCCTTTTACCTCCTACTTGCTGTCTACACTATAGACACCATCACACATTTACTTCAAGGGAAGCTTCAGGGCCCTACCTCCAACTCCAACAAACCAGACACAAAAGGCACCCAGGAGCAGTGTTGCTAAGTTTAGGGGGTGGGGGAGGGCATCCAGTTAAATGCGCATTTCAGGTGAGCAATGAGTACATTTTAGTATAAGTATGTCCCGAATGTTGCCTGTGTCCTGTATTTTATCTGGCAATACCACTCAGCAATCAAAGTCCTGGGCTGCCTTCTCCACGCTCCCCCATCTCCTCTGGCTTTATGTCTGAGACGCTCACTTTCTTCCAGGGGTGGTGCCTTTGGTTCACGCTCTCTTCGAGTCCCACATTATGGTTGGCTTTCTCTCTGCACTGTGAGTGAGAGGCACATGGTGAAAACAGCATAGACTTTGACACCAGAAAAACTTGGAACGTGGCCGGCCGGGGCAAGTAGGCAAATTTTATCTTTCAGAGACTCTTTCTCTTTATCTGTAAGATAAGGGTACTGGTTTTCTCAAAGCCATAAAGATAGTGCCTGGCACAGAGCACATCTGGTTGCCCAAACTCACCAGCTGCCCTTGGTAACTGGCTGCTCTTGATAATTGGATCCTTGGGCAACCCTGGCATGATGGGAATCCCGTCCTGCCGAATTTGTATGCTATGGCAGGCGTGTAAATAAATTCACACGGAGTACATAGGACTAGAAGAGCCGGGACTACGCGACCTCCCTCTGAACTCAGAGAGAGGCCAAGAGAAATGGCCCAAGAGTGGGCCAGAGAGCGAGGGCCCAGGAGCGGGCTAGAGAGAGAGCAAGGGGCCCATGAGCAGACCGGAGAGGGTTAGGGGGCCCGAGAGCAGGCTGGAGTGAGCGAGGGAGAGCGGAGGGAGCCGGGGCCCAGGAGCGGGCCAGAATGCCTTGGCCACTCTTTCCAGAGGAGAGAGCCCCGACCCCTGCCTTGACAGGCTTTTATTGTTTTTCCTGGGTCCATTACCTCAGAGTGGTCTTCCTTTACTAAACATAAGTTCACCTTAGGTGATAGACAGCCAGGAAGGCACTTCAAAGGAGAGGTATGCAAATAGGAAGACAACGGGGTTTGGGCTGAACTCAGTCTTCAGAAGCCAGATATGAATTAGCATATGTTCTTTTGATCCAGGGTGAGAGAGTTTTTTTAGCAAGAACAAAGCTTAACTCTAGGAAAGATGCCATCCTGATTTACCCACAGGAAAGCCCGTTTTCACACACGTGGGGCCTGCTTGCCGTCCCACGTTCCACTGGGGTTTCTTTTAAACGTGAAAGGTTGGGCTACATTTCCCACGGTGAGTGGTACGGTTCTCCTACACTGGCAGACATGGCCTGGTTGTCCTTGGGTTCAAATTCTTGTCTAGCATCAGAGAACTGGATGTGAACAGCACTAATGATGCAAACCAAAGCCATCCTTCCATAGCATCTGTTACTGTTCGGCCATGAATTCAGCTCGATTTTGGCAGTTCCTGAGTTGCAAATTTAAAATGAGATCCTTCATTCAAGTTGCTGCTAAGAAAAATGTGGTAATTATATGGTGGCAATTTTTGAAACTACAGCAATATTTTGCTTGAAAGGAAATAGCGTTTAACCATCACCAAGCAACGAGTTTTCATTTTGGTGGTCTAAGTGCATTTCTAACTGAAACACGTTTGGGGGACTAAATTCCAAGCATTCCCCAGAGAGCATGTACCTTTTTCTCCCTTTGCTCCTTTTAACCACTACGGCAGACACCACTTACAGGTCAGCAGAGGCAAGTAGGCCCATTCTATTCAAATGGTAGGACATGGAATTTTTCTGTAGTATTTTTTTCAAAAAGGGGGAAAAAGCTGAAATTGATGTATAGGTTTAATCTTTATTTTCACTAGGCTTATTATGTGAGTTGTTTGTATATTTGAATATTGAGGTGGATGTCTTCCAGAAGGGATTTTGGAATCAGTCTTAATACTAGAGGACTCTGATTCATTTTAAAATAAAAGAGTACTAATTAATAAGTGGAGTCTTAAAAAGAAACTAAGAAGTAAGAAGAGATTGAAAAAACAGACATTACTTTGCTAATAAAGAAAAAAGGGGGAAATTAAATAATAATAAAAGAACTCCCTGATAGATGCAGCGTTGCAAACTCAAGTAGCTATAGGGGGCACGTGGCCAGCGAGGGCGCTGGGCCAGTGGGTGGAAGTGCCTTTGCTCTTGAAGTCTGTGGGAGTGACCGCAGCGGGAAGGGCTCCGGGCCCCGAGCCGATGGTGCCCACTGCTCAGCTCCAGCCCACTGCTGACATAGCTGAGCACGCCCAATTGCCCTGTTTTTGTTTTTTGAAGTTTTACTAAAAAAGCTAGATAGCTGGCTGTTTATGTGAAATGACCCTGTTTTCGGTGTTGGCTTGAATGTTTAAAAAATAATGAGCAAGACGAACAGACTGGGCTTCATATGTGTCCATGGATGACCATTCAGAGCCTACTTCTTATCTTCCTTTACTAAAATTGGGGGGTAGATTAATATGTTCGAGAGCAGGCTCAAATTCCCAATATCTTCTGGCTCTGACCTTGTGAAAACTGTTTAAATTTCCTAAGCCCCAGATTTCTCATCCGCAGAGTGAGGATGATGATGATGTCAGCATCAAAGGAGGATTGTAAGGGTTAAATGAGATGATGAATAAAAAGCAATTAGCAAAAAAAAAAAAAAAAAGCAATTAGCATTGTTCCTGCCACAAAATTAGTTACTTAATAAGTCTTAACTAGTATAAATATTTTCAACATTTACTCATTTGTTTAAGAAATTGTTTTGAAATGCCTTCTATTGTGCTGAATGCTGGGCTGGTGAATGGGGGAGACCGAGGCAGCCATGGCCCCTGACTTGTGGTGCTTACAGTCTAACGGGAGATGGTCAGATCATTGATGATGATTACAGTCACAATTACGGCGATGACGCGGGCAGAACAGGTTCCTGCGGGAGTTCCTGCCCGCAGCTGGCAGCGCAGACCAAGGGGACCAGACAGTCACAGCACCTAAGCCCTGTTTTGTTTATATATTCAGGTTTTCAACTAGAGATTAACAGTTGTTGTTTTTTTTAATTTATAGCCAGTGGGTGATATTCTTTATTGTGAATTTTTTTTTACTTGTCTAAATTTAGCCTTCAGCTATCACAAAATTGGGCATTTCCTTTTTTAAATAATGTTTTATTGCTTATGCTATTACAGGTGTCCCAATTTTTCCCCTTTGTCCTCCTCCACCCAGCAACCCCCGCTCCCTCAGGCAATTCCCACACTATTGTTCACGTCCATGGGTCATGCGTGTAAGTTCTTCGGCAACTCCATTTTATTTATTTATTTATTCTTAGAGAGAGGGGAAGGTAGGGAGAGACAGGGGGAGAGGAACATCGATGTGTGAGAGAAACATCTATCGGTTGCTCCCCGCACGTGCCCAACCAGGGACCAGGCCTCCAACTCAGGCCCATGCCCTGATTGGGAATTGAACCAGTGACCTTTGCTTTTGTAGAATGATGCTCACCGAGCTGAGCCACACTGGTCAGTGCTGACAGATTTGTTCCTAATGCTTTGTATTATCCCCTCTATACCTATGACTACACCATCATTATAACTTCTCCCAGCTTCAGAGACAGATGCCAGCATCTCATCTTGTAGCCTACCTAGATGTACAGAACAGTTAAGAACAGTTAAAAGAAAGCCATGGGGGAAAAGTTTCAGGGAATAAGAAGCATAAACGGTAGGTAGAAAATAGACAGGGGGAGGTTACGAATAGTATAGGAAATGGAGAAGCCAAAGAACTTATACGTACGACCCATGGACACGAACTAAGTGGGGGGAATGATGGTGGGAGAGGGGTACAGCGTGGAGGGGAATAAAGGGGGAAAATAGGACAACTGTAATAGCATAATCAATAAAATATATTTTAAAAAAAGAACTAAAAGAAAGCCTATATAATTACCTAAATATTTGCTAAGCCTAAATACTTGCTAAATTTGGTTAATTGGCTGATTACAAATCTTGCCTAAGATGTTTTCTTCTAGGGCCAGAATGTAAAGATGGAAAAGAACACCCAGACCAGTGGAGGCCGACCAGAAGACATCCTGATGGTCTCTGTGTGAACTTTCCTCATTACACCCTCACTATAACACTAAAATCTCCCCCAAAGCAGGGTTTATCCACCACTTTCTGTGCGTGTGATGTATGAATAGCCACGTCTGTTTACGTGCACACTCACCCCCAGCATAACTCAACATGCTATGATGTAAGCAACCAGCCCTGTAATACCGTGTGGTCGTTTGTCCTCAGAAGGCAGATCAGGGAACAGCCCCCATTGTACTTCTTGCTCGGTGGCTTGCAATAAATTTCCTACTAAGAAAAGAAACTTGGGTGTTCTGTTGGCTGATGCCTATGAAGTGGCCAGACCCCATTTGGGGCTGGTAGCAACTTTATTGCCAACTTTATTAGGCCAGTCCTGCCATTGCCTAGAACTCCAGATGACCAAATCTTGACCCCATAAAACCTTCATTCTCACTCAAATGGGTCTTCTGCCCAACTTTCTTCCTACCAAAAGTATTCCACTCCTCTGCATCATCTTTGAACCCTTCCTCTCCATTCTACCCTTGCATGCAACTACTTCATCAATGTTTTAAGTTATTGAAAGCTCACTTTATGCCAGTCAGCATCATGTAAGGCATGGGGATACCCAGATTAATAAGATAATGCACATTATCTTAAGGAACTTATATTTAGTAGAGGGAAGGCTCCTTACATTAAGAGGTAACTACTAAGACAGACTGCAAGAATGTTATAAGAGTTGGGCGATGTAAAACACATTTAAAAGTGGGTTTCGGAAAGGCAGGGACTAACAGAATGGACACCAAAACCGTCAGAATGGAACTCAGCCCTACGCAACCCCAGACGTGGTTTCTGCACTGGGTAAAATAACCTGGAATGGGACTTCGATGAGGGGTATTTAGCCCAGTCTTGCGGGGAAGGGGAGGCTATCTCTTCCAGGTGAGTCTGCGGTGTCAGTATTACCACGAGAATAAAGGAGTGAGAGTGAAGGCATGGGATGAATAGATTGATAATGTGCAGAAGTATTTCGAAGTTCTGTAGCCATGCTGTTACCACATCAACTAAGAGGCTCGAATCCTGTGGAGCCCCTGAAAGGCTCTCATATGGAGTGTCAGTAGGTCAGGTTTGCATTATAGGGGTGAATTTTGTGCAGAAGGGGCTTGGTGAGGAAGGTGAGGGATTTGGTTGCCCATCCTACAGCATTCCAACAGTTTCACTGGGGCACCGCCCTCTCGTGGGGTCAGGGGAACTGGCCCCTCCTCCGTTCCATCAGTGAGTTTTGATTAATCGAAGACAATCATGGTCAAGTGTTCATGCATCGGCATGCAACCTTGACTAAGGACCTAGAAGAGGAGTCAGCTGAGGGGCTGAGGAGGTGAGGACTGTGGCCGTCATTGTGTAGCCAAAGTCACGACCCCAATGAAGTAGCCGACATACTTGCAGGGTCCTTGATGACGCTGTTGTGTTGCCAAAGTCATCAAACCATTTCTGGAGGTGCTTCCAGATTTCTTGCTGAGTTATTATATTCCTTATTCCTAAGATGCTTCTGTTTGAATTTTCTCTTGCTCGAAGCTGAAAGCATCTTAAATATGTAGACAGAAACAGGGGGCAGGGAATCTGGTTAGGAGCTTCTGTGAGGACCCAGCTGCGTGATGATGGGGTCAGTACTAAGGCAGAAGGATGCAAAGACAGAGATGAGGAGACAGACTCGAAACATTGAAGAAAATCAGCAAACTTGGTGGTTAATTGGGTAGGAATGAGGAAGACA
>PVJI01032500.1:0-12066 GCA_004026765.1 Micronycteris hirsuta
TCCTTTGTAGGTAACTGTCTCCTTTTCTCTTGCTGCTTCTAGGATTCTCTCCTTATTTTTAATCTTGGGTAATGTCATTATGATGTGCCTTGGTGTGTTCCTCTTTGGGCCCCACTTCTTTGGGACTCTCTGAGCTTCCTGGACTTCCCGAAAGTCTATTTCCTTCACCAGCTTGGGGAAGTTCTCCTTCATTATTTGTTCAAATAAGTTTTCAATCCCTTGGTCTTCCTCTTCTCCTTCTGGCACCCCTATGACTCGGATGTTGGGACGTTTAAAGATGTCCTGGAGGTTCCTAAGCCTCTCCTCAGTTTTTTGAATTCTTGTTTCTTCATTCTTTTCTAGTTGGATGTTTTTTTCTTTCTGCTGGTCCACTCCATTGATTTGAGTCCCAGTTTCTTTCTCATCCCTATTGGTTCCCTGCAGATTTCTCCTCATTTTCTTTATATTATCCTCCACTTGTTCAACTAATTGTGACCATTTTTCTTCCAATCCTGTGAACATCCTGATTACCAGTGTTTTGAACTGGCATCTGATAGGTTGGCTATCTCTTCGTCACTTAGTTGTATTTTTTCTGGAGCTTTGATCTGTTCTTTCATTTGGGGCATTTCTTTTTTTCTCTGTGCACTTGTTACTTTAAGGGGCAGAGCCTTAGGTGTTCACCTGGTCAGGGAAAGTCATGTCATTGCCTTGTGATGCAGACTGTGGGGGCAGGTCCTGAGAGAACAAAGGCGCTTGCTCCGCTCTGCACACCCACACTGCCACCCACAAGCAAGCTCTGTCCCTCTGCACTGGCCCTGGGGTCAGTGGATGGGCCCACACAGTCCAAGTCCCTGTGGGTCTCCCCAGTGAACTCTCCTGTGAGGCCGGGAGTTCCTCCCGCCACCGCCTCAGCCCCCACAGGTGTTTTCAATCAGTTGTTTGAGGTCTTATTTACCCACACCGATGGGCTTCAAGGTCTGCTCTGCTCCCTGCTTTTTCTCCCACTTTGTCTGCACACGAATGAGGAGCTACCCCGTCCACCAGTCTCGGCTCCGCTGGGTCCGGGTGGGCCGGGCGCCGGGCGCCGGGCGCCGGGCACGTTTTGGTCAGGCACCCCCACTGTGGTTCCCTCCAGGCAGCTGCAGCATTGCCGGTACCACTCCACAAACCGAGGTCTTGCCTTACTCTCTCCACCCTGCTCACTGCGCGCTCCCCACCTGGTTCGCTGGGAGCTCTCTGCCCAGCTCCACCCTACTTACCAGACTGGATGAATGTGTCCTCTTTAACTCCTTGGTTGTCGAACTTCCTTTCAGTTCGATTTTCTGTCATATCTGGCTGTTTTTGTTTATTTAAATTGCTGTTTTTCCTCGTTTGGTTGTGTGAGGAGGTACGGCGTGTCTACCTACGCCTCCATCTTGCCAGAAGTCCCTATTATTTCTTCCTTTGAAATTTTGAAATCTCTAATACTTCTCATTTCCTATCCATTCTCATTGCCATTGATCTTATTAACCCATGCTCCTTATGCTTCCACAGACTCCTTGCTTTGGCTTCCATATTCCAGCAATTCTTATTTCTAATCTATGCTGCATATCACTGACAAATAATCTTCCTTAAAAAGATCATGTCTCTACAGAGGGCCCAGAGACATAAAAATATGCCATCAGAGGGATGCAAATTAAAACCACAATGAGATAACACTTCACACTGGTGAGAATGGCCAACCTAAATCAACAAACAAGTGTTAAAGAGGATGTGGAGAATAGGGAACCCTAAGGCACTGTTGGTGGGATTGCAGACTGTTGGAACCACTATGGAAAATAGTATGGAATTTCCTCAAAAAACTAAAAATGGAACTGCCTTTTGACCCAGCAATTCCACTGTTGGGTTTATACCCTAAGGATCCTGAAACACCAATTCAAAAGAACCTATGCACCCCAATGTTCACAGCAGCACAATTTACAATAAGGACATGCTGGAAACAGTGCCCATCATAATGAGTGGATCAGAACTCTGTGGTACATTACCACAATGGAATACTACATAACAGAAAGAAAGAAGGGGCTCCTACCCTTCACAACAGCATGGAGGGAACTAGAAAGCATTTTGTTAAATGAAATAAACCAGGCAGTGAAAGACATACACTACATGATCTCACCTATAATGATCTCACCTATAAGTGGAACCTAATCAAAAAAACAAACAAACAAGCAAAATACAACCAGAGACATTGAAATAAAGAACAAACTGACAGTGACCAGAGAGGAGGAGGTAGAGGGATAATAGGGGATAATGGGGGAGGCATCAAGGAACATGTATGAAGGACACATGGACAAAGCCAAAGGGCGTAGATAGGTGGGCATGGGAGGGGCAGGGAGGTGTGATGGGGAGAAAATGGAGACAACTGTACTTCAAAAACAATAAAAAAAGATCATGTCCCTGAGCAGTGTGGCACAGTTGGTTGAAGCGTCCTCTCATAAACTGAAAGGTCACCAGTTCAATTCCCAATTAGGAAATACGGAACATGCTTGGGTTGCAGGTTCAGTCCACAGTCCAGGTGCATGTGAGAGGCAACCAATCAATGTGTCTCTCTCACATCAGTGTTTCTCTCCCTCTCTCCCTCCCTTTCCCTCTCTCAAAAATCAATAAACATGTCCTCAGGTAAGGATAAAAAAACATGTTGTTTATTATATGATAGTTTCACCTCAATAAGGTTGTTATGAAAAAGAGAAAAGGCTTTCTTCACTAACCATTATGAGGTCACTGGTGACCTTTAAGGGAACAGGTTCCATAGTTAGGTGTTAGGAACTGAATGTCTGTGTCCTCTCCCACCCCAGTTCATATGATAAAATCTTAAACTTCAATGTGATGGTATGTGGGGTGGAGTGGATAATCAGGTTAGATTAGATCATGAAGATGGAGCCCTCATGATGTGATTAATGCACTCCTAAAAGTGGAGGGGACACAGGATCTCTCTCTCTCTCTCTCTCTCTCTCTGCTCTCTGCCATGTATAAATACAGGAAGAAAGTTCTTACCACACACCAAATACGCCAGCCCCTTGATCTTGGGCTTCCCAGCCTCTAAAACTGTGAGAAATAAATGCTTCTTTTTTAATCACCCAGGCTATGCTATTTTTGTTATACCAGCCCGACAGGCTAAGACAGATATAAATGAGGAGCCCAATTGAAAACTGGAAAGAGTGAATGGATAGTCAGGTACTGGAAGCAAATAATTTGCTGGTGAAATAAAGAATAAATAGAATAGTATCCCAATAAGGCAACAAGACCAAGATTAAACAATTTTAATTACAGGTAAGTTCTGAGCATGTTTATAGGCTGAGGGAATTGAAACAATGTAAACAAAATTAAAGATGTGAATGAGTGAAGCAGTAAATGATAGATTAAAGTCCCAAAGGAGAATAGAGGATATTTACCACAAAAATATAGAACCTTCCCCTCAAAACACAAAATTTGGGAGATGACTGCTGATAGATGAGATACAGATATGTCTCTGAAAGATTCCTTAGCAATGCTGAAATCTGTGTACATTTGCCCAGTGGTCTCTAACACCAATTCTACTTTTGGGAGGTTTTTTGAAAGTATGACCACTTTTCACAAAGTTCACTTTAAAGCACCATCTTGAAAAGAGCCTTACACTCTCCATTTTAATCACATATCACAGTCTTAGATATGACAGCATTTATTTCTGGGATTTTGCTGGAGATGTTCCATGCATCTTTCAGTTAATTACGTACGTTCCACTATTCTTTGACAACCACATCTTGTAAACTGGAAAAACTAACTGTGGTATATTCAAATGCTACTCAGCACTAGAAAGTAATAAACCACTGATACAAGAAATTATATATATGGATCTCAAAATAATATTATGCTAAGTACAAGAACACAGACCAAAAAACCATGCATAATGTCCATTCACATAAAATTCCAGCAATTCTGGAAAGGGCACATTGATAATAAATTCAACTTATTTTTAAATTACATTTTATTGATTGTGCTATTGCAATTGTCCCAATTTTTCCCCTCTGCCCTCCTCCACTCAGCCCACGCCCCACTCTCTCAGGCAATCCCCACACCGTTGTCCATGTCCATGCATCATGCACGTGTATTCTTTGGATACTCTATGTCCTATGCTTGTACTTTACATCCTTGTGACTATTCTGTAACTACAAATTTTTACTTCTTAATCCCTTCACCTTTTTTTGCCCAACCACCCATCCTCCTCCCATCTGGCAACCATTGAAATATTCTCGGTATCTATGATTCTGTTTCTGTTCTGTTTGTTTGCTTATTCTGGGTATTTTTTATGATTCAATTGTTTTTTTAAATTTTCTTCAAAAAACATTTTAATAAAAATTGGCCATTTCCAAG
Organism: Micronycteris hirsuta; assembly: GCA_004026765.1. Lineage (NCBI taxonomy): Eukaryota > Metazoa > Chordata > Mammalia > Chiroptera > Phyllostomidae > Micronycteris > Micronycteris hirsuta. The sequence continues at coordinate 4,369 of PVJI01032500.1, forward strand.
AAGCACCCACTGTGTGCCCATTGATAAAAGAGAACCATTAACGAAAAGAAAATTTACCGTATGGCTCTGATTTAAGGAAAAAGACTAGCATCTTCAAGCACATCAGCAAAGTCCAATATTAAAATCAAATTTCTTCTTATGGGCTGATTAGAATTCTGAAGACACTGAAATAAAATGCAAACTCTTTCAGTCAAAGGACCTCTGTCCTTAAAGGTATTCCAGTTTGAGACTCATTTTCAGAACAAGGTCAAACAAATGAACAGAAGACGTACAAGTTGAAAAGAGGGAATCTACAACTCCTGACATACTCTGACCCTGAAAAAAAACAAGTCTAGACTTTTTAAAATAATTTTTCCTTAAAAAATTGCAAAGGCTGGAAATCAAAGATAAATAGAAGGTACAACAGTTTTTCTCTGGCTTTGTGTTTTCAGATTGTGATTGTGGTTTTGGTGTTTTGTTTGTTTTTACAAATACAAATTAAACATGAAAAAGAACTCTACTTCAAAAAACCTAACAATTCAAGAAAAGCATATCAGTAGCATTGTAGACATTTAAAACCTATCTCTCAATTTAAATTTCAAAGTAAAGACAGTGGATTTTAGAATTGTTTTGTGATCATATAGCAAAAGAAAAAAAAACTTCATTAACACCTTTTATTCGGTATTTAACCATTCCAGTGAGAATCAAAACTGTCTGTTTTTCCAAAGGCAGTTTCTCCACACCAGAAAGTAGTCATCACTCTCCAAAGAAGAAAGAATTTGGGTTTTTCCTGTCTTCAAAATGTTTATCATCTCTCATATTTCTCAAAGGCTTTGAAACATGTAGAAAATAAGAAATATCCCAACAAATAAAACATACTAAATGTCAGTAATAAGCAAGACACATTACTTTGGGGAAATGGCTATTTTTAAAAAAAGTCAGTCTATGCAAAGTAAAGCAAGAAAATTCAGTGTTTTCTTCTTTTTTTTTAATATATTATTTTCTAAAACATTATTTTATAAAATTGGATATAAAGGACTAAAAGGTGAGAAGAGGGGAAGGGAGGAGATAAGAGGGGAGGGAACACACACCATTAACACAAAAAGCAAAACTGTACAAACTTAAGCAGTTTATAAGAGCCAGGGTCATACTGCAAGATACCAAGGGGTGGCTGAAGAAGTTCACCATTTGCAGGAACATGAGTCTGTACTGCTGCCGTGGGGGTCAGTGGAGAACAATTCACTGCCTTGCAGCAATTCCCCTTCCAACCCCGAATCCTGATTTCTGCATCATGCCTCCGCAGGCAGGGCCTCTCATTCCACCGCCAGGCCACCTGGAGGGCCTCTGGCTCCCCACGGGCAGTTATCTCCCTGGCCTCTTCCTGGGCAGCTCAAGTCTTCTCTTCCACATTCGCTCAGACCTCACCTCTGTACATGATGGACCTGCTGCTAACAACTTTTGAACAGACTCAGAATCACCAAACACAGCAAAACCAAAATTGTGTCACTTTCCACCATTGTTGATGCACAGCTCAACCACATTCCCATAATTTTGAAAGAAATTTTTAAGCTCTGCATTACGCTAAGTGAAATAAGCCAGGCGGTGAGGGACAAATACCATATGATCTCACCTTGATCTGGAACATAATCAACAAAAGAAAAAAGCAAACAAAATATAACCAGAGACATTGAAATTAAGAATAATCTAACAATAGTCGGGGGGGGTGGATTGTGGGGAGAAGGGTTTTTAGGAACTACTATAAAAGACACATTGCCCCGGCTGGTGTAGCTCAGTGGATTGAGCGCGGGCTGGGAACCAGAGGGTCCCGGTTCGGTTTCCAGTCGGAGCACATGCCTGGGTTGCGGGCCAGGTCCCCGTGAGGGCCATGTAAGAGGCCTCCGTACATTGCTGTTTCTCTCCCTCTCTGTCTCCCTCCCCTCTCTCTAAAAATAAATAAAAATAAAATCTTTAAAAAAAAATTTTTTTTTAAGAAATCTTTAAGCTCTGATTTTTCCACTTCATGAGGCAGATTGCCAATGAAGAGTTGCTGACTGTCAGGGTGTCACAGTTCTTAGGTGGTTCACATCATCTTGCTCACCAGCCTCACAGATTGGTGTAAATTCCATCTGGGGAGGAATATTTCTTCGTTGTTCACACACTCTTTGATCCCTCTGATGCCTCGGTGGTTGAATCTCAGACTCAAGGCTGGGAAGCTAATAATTTAACAGTGAGGTGGTATCTCAGTAACTGGAAGAGCTCCACTAGGTGAAAAGTTCTTACTGGTCACAGATGCCCAGGAAAATGACTCAAGTCTTCCTGCACCACCTGAGCTATGTCTATAGGTGCTGGACAAGAACTCTTCTGCACATCTTCAGCAGCAATTTCTTCCAATAACTGACTCACACTTTGCCTCTTGGATTTCAGATACAGGTTCTTGCTCTGGTTCCGGTTCAGGATCAGGCTCTGCTTCAGAACAGATTCCTCTAAACGTTCTTTCAAGTCATTGCTGACAGTCTGACCATAGAAAGTTCCAGAATCATCAGGTACCACCTCTGGTGTCTGCTATCTATCTTTCTTCAGGTTCCTCTACTTCTACCTCAGATTCCTCCTGAGGCTCAGTGACAAAGCCACCAAAGACCTCATCTTGGTATCTGAAGATATCATTGTGAATGTAGAACTTATTTGCAACAAAGCCCTCAGGAGCAAGGACAAATATCTGCATGAGTCTTCGCCAAGCCTGCTTGTTATCAGAGAGCACCCCTACCACCTGGACCCCCACACCAGCATTCAGAGCAATATAAGCATCAACATGGAAAATCTGAGTGTGACAATTGATAAAGTTCTGTGACATTACTTGCCTATGGATTTCTCTCTGTTCATAGACTTCATCTGCTGGCTTTCCATTTTAATCCAATCCCCTATGGACATAAGAAGAGTTCTTTCCATAAAATCTGTGTAACATGTCTGGGGCCTGGTTCAATAATATGTAATTCTGTCTCACAGTTCCTGCCCCACCAGCAGGAGTCTAGGTTTCTCCATACTATGTTTGGTCAATTCAACATGCACAGCAGAGCAAGAGAGCTCAGTTGGTTATAGATATGTATTTGTTGCTATTTTATTGTTCATATTTCTCCTCCTCTTCTTCTTCTTCCCTTTCTTCTTTACTCCTCTAGAAGAGCCTTTAACATTTCATATAAACCTGGTTTGGTGGTGATGTGCTCCTTTAGTTATTTCTTGCCTGGGAAGCTCTTTATCAGTCCTTTGATTCTAAATGATAGTTTTGCTGGGTAGAGTAATCTTGGTTGTAGGTCCCTATTTTCATATTTTGAATATTTCTTGCCCGTCCCTTCTAGCTTGCAAAGTTTCTTTTTTAAAAATATTTTATTGAGCCCGGCTGGTGTAGCTCAGTGGATTGGGCGCGGGCTGGAAGCCAGAGGGTCCCGGTTCGATTCCCGGTCGGGGCGCATGCCTGGGTTGCGGGCCGGGTCCCCGGTGGGGGCCATGTGAGAGGCAACCATACATTGTTCTTTCTCCCTCCCTTCTTCTCTCTCTGAAAATAAATAAATAAATAAAATCTTTAAAAAATATATTTTATTGATTATGCCATTACAGTTGTCCCATTTCCCCCATCCTATATTCCCCTCTGCACCACATACCCCCCCACCCACATTCACCCCCTTTAGTTCATGTCCGTGGGTCATATATATAACTTCTTGGGCTTCTACATTTCCTATACTATTCTTAACCTCCCCCTGTCTATTTTCTACTCACCACTTATGCTACATATTCTCTGTACATTTTTCTCCTTTCTTCCCCTCCCACTCCCCTGTTGATAACCCTCCATGTGATCTCCATTTCTGTGGTTCTGTACCTGTTCTACTTGCTTGTTTAGTTTGCTAATGTTTTAAATATTGCTTATGTTTTAGGTGTGGTTGTTAACAACTGTGAGTTTGCTGTCATTTTACTGTTCATATTTTTATCTTCTTTGTTGTAAATGAATCCCTTTAACATTTCATATAATAAGGGCTTGGTGATGATAAACTCCTTGAACTTGACCTTATCTGGGAAGCGCTTTATCTGCCCTTCCATTCTAAGTGAAAGTTTTGCTAGATAGAGTAGTCTTGGATGTAGGTCCTTTTTTTTCATGACTGGGTATACTCCTTTCCATCCCCTTCTTGCCTGTAAGGTCTCTTTTGAGATATCAGATGACAGTCTTATGGGAACTCCTTGTAAGTAACTGTCTCTTTTTCTCTTGCTGCTTCTAAGATTCTCTCTTTCTTTTTAATCTTGGGTAATGTAATTATAATGTGCCTTGGTGTGTTCCTCCTGGGGTCTAACTTCTTTGGGACTCTCTGAGCTTCCTGGACTTCCTGGAAGTCTATTTCCTTTGTCAGATTGGGGAAGTTCTCCTCCATTATTTGTTCAAATAAGTTTTCAATTTGTTGTTCTTCCACTTCTCCTTATGGTACCCCTATAATAAGCATGTTGGAATGTTAAAAGATGTCCTGGAGGATCCCAAGCCTCTCCTCTTTTTTTTTTTTTTTTTTAATTCTTCTTTCTTCATTCTTTTCTGGTTGAATGTTTCTTTCTTCCTTCTGGTCCACACCGTTAATCTGAGTCCCAGTTTCCTTCCCATCACTATTGGTTCCCTGTACATTTTCCTTTATTTCACTCAGCATAGCCTTCCTTTTTTCATCTAATTTGTGACCAAATTCAAACAATTCTGTGAGCATCCTGATTACCAGTGTTTTGAACTGTGCATCTGATAGGCTGGCTATCTCTTTGTCACTTAGTTGTATTTTTTCTGGAGCTTTGATCTGTTCTTTCATTTGGGCCATTCTTTTTTCCTCAGTGCACCTGTTTCTTATAAGGGGCAGAGCCTTAGGTGTTCAACAGAGCAAGGCAACCCACGTCACTGCGTTGTGATGCTGTCTGTGGAGGAGGTGTCCAAGAGTGAACAGTGCTGCTTGCTCACTCTCTTTCAGCTTTCAGTCACTTCCCCCACTACCCACAAGAAAATTGGCCCTTCTGTGCTGATTCCAGGGTGGGTGGGCTTTGTACATTCTAAGACCCTGTGGGTCTCTCCAAAGAACTCTCCTGTGAGGCAGGGCATTACTCCCGCTGCCGTCTCAACCCCCACCAGTGTTTTCAATCGGTGGTTTCAGGCTTCATTTCCACGAGCTGGAACCCTGGGTTGCCCAGTCTGTTTCACTTCCCAGCGATTCCTTTCTCCGCATGCAAAAGTGGAACCACCTGCTCCACCAGCCACAGCCTCCCTGGGTCCACCAGCCACCACCTTACTGCAAGCCCTCTTCACCCAGCTGCCCAGTTCCGCCCCTCCTACCAGTCTGGATGAATGTGTCTTCTTTAACTCCTTGGTTGTCAAACATCCACACAGTTTGATTTTCTGTCAGTTCTGCTTGTTTTTTGTTTTTAAATTGTTGTTGTCCTTCTTTTGGTTGTTTGAGGAGGCACAGTGTGTCTACTTATGCCTCATCTTGGCCCAAAGTCTTCCTAGCCTGCAAAGTTTCTTTTGAGAAATCATCTGACAGTTTTATGGGGGCTCCCTTGTAGTAACTACTTTTCTCTTGTTGTGTCGTGGGAATTTTGTCCCAGCCGAAACCCGTGGGTGACCGTAACCAAATGCGTGAAAGAATCTCACACTGAGACACGCGGGGAGAAGGAATCCGGGGCCACGGGACCAATTTCCAAATCTCAGGAAAGGGGCCTCGAGCGTGGCTTAGCCAGGTTTTTATTAGGAAGCTCAGGACACAGCAAAATGGGAATGGCTATTCATTAGCTATGCAAGGTGTTCTGGGCAACCATTAGCATAATCCCTTGGCTCCGGGGGAAGGGTCCCAGCAAGTTAACAAGTCTTAGGAAGTAAATTAATCCAATTTCCCTTTAAGGAATTCCTTTTTCCAAGAGCTTGATTTTTACGCAACCCGCACAGAAGTGTTAATTTCCACGGAGCTAGGCTCGAGAAGTGGAAATTCCCAGGGGGTTACGTTTTTATCATGCGGATGAAAAGAATTCCTCTCACATTGCTGCTTTTAAGATTCTCTCTTTGTCTTTAACTTTTGACATTTAAATTATGATGTGCCATGGGGTAGACCTCTTTGAGTTCATCTTGTTTGTGACTCCTGCACTTCCTGGATTTATAAGTCTATTTCTTTCACCAAGTTAGGGATCTTTTCTTTCATTATTTTTTCAAATAGGTTTCCAATTTCTTACTCTCTCTCTTCTCCTTCCAGGACCCCTGTAATGTGAATGTTGGTACATTTGAAGTTGTCCCAGAGGATCCTTATGCTATCCTCATTTTTTAATCCCTTTTTATCTTCTTGCTGTTCTGATTGGTCTTTTGTTTTTCCTCCTTATATTCCAAATAGCAGATTTGGTTCTCAGCTTCATTCTCCATACTGTTGATTACTTGTAAATTGTTCTTCATTCCAGTTAGTATATCCTTCATTTCTAACTGGTTATGTTTTATGGTTTCCATGTCATTTTTTATGCTGTTGAAGTTCTCTCTGAGTTCATCTGTACTTTCTCTAAGTTTACTGAGCATCTTTATAACCAGTGTTTTGAACTCTACACTTAGTAGCTTGTTTGTATCTATTTTGTATAGGTTTTTTTTCCTGCAGTTTTGTTCTGTTCTTTCATTTGAGTCACGTTTCTTTGTCCCCTCATTTTGACAGCTTCCCTGTGATTTTCTATGTATTAGGTAGAGCTGCTACATCTCCTAAACTTGGTAGAGTGGCCTAACATAGTAGGTGTCCTGTAGGTTCCAGTGACACAGGCTCCCCTACTACTCAAGTTGGGTACTCGAGGTACACCCACTGTGTGGCCTGTGTACACCCTCTTATTGTGTTGAACTTCATTGCTCTTGACATGTCCAACATCAACCACTGTCTGTGTTCTGTCCAGAGTCACACAACATAACCTACAAAGAAATCTGAATTGCTGCTACTTCTGCTGGGCTGGAGGTGCCCAGGTGAAGCCAAGCTATGAATCAAGGTTGGCTGCAGCTAGTGTTCAGCCTGGGGCAACTTAGCAATAGGTATTGTACTCACTGAAGCCAGATGCTGCTTGTTGGAGAAAATTTAAGAAAATCTGCCACATGAGCCAAGCCAAGCCATTCATATGGAAAAGCCACTGGAAACAGCTTGGTTTGGCCTGCCAGTTGGGTGGGGCAGGGCCTCAGGGAATCACCAGGCTGGGGCAAAGAGTGTGAACCAGGTTTGTAGAGTCTCTGGTATGGAGCCTGCCTGCTGACTCTGTGGCTCTGTTGGGGGAGAGCTCAGAAAAGGAACATGGGCTTCTGCCAGCACTTGTGTGTGGAGGAAATCTGCCCCCCAGTTCTCACCCTGATGCCGGACAAATCATATCCTCCCTATATGTCTCTGGTGCCTTTCGAACTGCTGCCCTTGAGCTGGAGCTCAGAGCAAATGAGTCTGAGTAAGTTGTTCATGGCCCTTTATGACGAACTTCCATGAATTCCAGAAATTTCTGTTTTCCAAAGCCTCAATACCCACTGGGTCTCACAGTCAGAAGTTATGGAGACTTATCTTCCTGGCACTGGAACCCTGGGCTGAGGGGCCTGTTGTGGGACTAAGACCCTTCACTCCTGAGATATCCCTGCTAATTTTTATCTGCCATATGTCTTTGTGGGATCAGTCTGTCACTTGTCTCCACCCCTACAACCAGTCACAATGTAGTTTG
>PVJI01032501.1:0-12145 GCA_004026765.1 Micronycteris hirsuta
AATATTTATGGCATAATATTGGGTATTTTATGTTCATAAATTCATTTTTATATGCCATGTTATCTGAACAATGCTACTTTTCATTATAAAAATGATTCATTTAAAATTTTACTGTATGAAATGAACACATTCATGTCATAATCAACTATTGTAAAGAAAAAGAAAAACATTTAAATAATACATAGTTTTATTTTTTATATTTTATATTTAAAGCACATATGATAAGAACCACTCAGCCAGATATAATAATTTCTAAAGATATCTCTGTTTTGGACGTTTACATATATCGGATTACATTTTTGAATAATAGTGTCCTTGGTCAAGAAGAGTTTCTGTAGTATTACCTTACAGGATAAGTTCATGAATGATGTCATGATGTATTTAGTTTTCACTGTACGAATTAGTTCTTTGATGTATATGTGTATGTATATGCATGTGTTGTGTGTATGTGTACTCCTATCATATGTATATATAATTGTGTATATCTTTCACTATAAGTGATGATTCAATTATTCATGCATTTAGATATACTGATGAAAATTATTTTGTATAGTTTTGGATTATAATGAAAGTATATAAAACATAATTTCTTGTGCACCATGAAACTATATATAACATTCATAACAAAGAATAGTACTTGATACTTAATATATGCTAGGTTTACTGGTGCACATTTTCTGAAAGGTATAAAATGTATTGACTATGATGAAATAGCTACGTTTTTGTCAGTACATGTTTGCCTTTGACCTTGAAAGTCCACATACTGTCAGCAGGAAAAAATGTCCCTATTTCTTCTTGTTTTGATTCTATCAGGAGCTCACCTTGTTGATTTTTAAAGTGCTTCTTTTGGGTGTTTTTAGGGCTGTCCCTATTCATGTACCTGTTTTCCCTCTTGATCTTATTCAATCCCCCCCACCTCCCTCTCTTCTTTTGAAAAAAACATTTTTCAATTGCTCTGCTAATAACTAGAGAAGTTTTATTTCTAGTGATATATTTCATAGACCTGTTCCTGATGCACAGTGTCCTATTTTTCAAGGAAAGAATTATAATAAAAGACATTAAGACAAATATTGAACCTCAAGTTTGATTTTGCTGTCATTATATTCTCTGATTAATGTGCTACCAATAATATAAGCCCTAGAATAATTCAAAATGCAGTAGGTATGAAATCTTCCTACTATTACAGTAAAGAACACCAATTGCAACATTTATGTACAAGATTTAAAATTTCATTGATTACATATTAATGCTTGTAATGATTAGCAAGTAATGCATTTTCAATGTGTAATTAAATTAGCGCACTTCAAAATGTGAATGGGCATATGGCTACAGAAATTAATGAATATATCAATGTTTAAACAGTAATTTCAGAAAATAATCCCAACTGTGTAAAGTATCATCAATTGAGTAGGTGATATGTAATTAATTATAGATACATATGGTCAATGTTACTCACGCACAGATGCACAGAACAAGCATTTCTTAGGTAATAAAGGAGGTAAATGTCAATTTATCTGCAATTATAAAATACCATCTTTGTTACCATATTGTGAATAGATTTATATACTTATCTGATCTACATTTTTTTAACATTTTATTTATTTATTATTAGAGAGAGGGGAAGGGAGGGAGACAGAGAGGGAAAGAAACAGCAATGTATGGTTGCCTCTCACATGGCCCTCACTGGGGACCCGGCCGGCAACCCAGGCATGTGCCCTGACTGGGAATCGAACCGAGACCCTTTGGTTCCCTGCCTGTGCTCAATCCACTGAGCTACACCAGCCGGGGTGATCTACATTTTATATATGAATCACTTTACAAAATATAGTTTCAATTTGGAAAAAATCACATTTTTTTAAAGATCTTATTTTTTTTTTAGAGAGAGGGTAAGGGAGGGAGAAAGAGAGGGAGAGAAACAGCAATGTATGGTTGCCTCTCACGTGGTCGTCACTAGGGACCTGGCCTGCAACCCAGGCATGTGCCCCAACTGGGAATCGAACCGGGACCCTTTGGTTCCCAGCCCACGCTCAATCCACTGAGCTACACCAGCCGGGCTGGAAAAAATCACATTTTTATAGAGACATAAAGAATTTCTTTTGATTCACATATTGACATATAAGAGGTAGCATCATGACTCACGTATTAACGTATGAGGTGGTATCACATTTCCCAAAGGTGCTCCACTCATTTTACTAAGATGCATTTAAATTTCCTGGTGAGAAAAAGATGAAGGTAATATCCAGGTCATTATTGATTTTCTGTAGTGGTGAATCAAATTTTAATTAAAGAGTGAATATCATATTTATCTTCACTTGAAAAAATGTTTTCTTTTCCCGTGGGCTGTGCATTATGATTAACTAACACCAGCCTTGATTTTTCATGGTTTTTCTCCTTAAGTCACTGACATTTGCTCTCCTTTTACCTCTGCCCACTTAGTGTGGATATTTGAGCAAATTGTGCATATGACTACATCTAAAGAAATGCAAAACTAATCACTTTTCTGTTTTATTATCTCTGAAATTTAAGATGATGTGTTTAGGGTTGACTTGGTATATCTGTAATTCTCAATGTATTAATTTAATTATCCCACATATTTAAATGAATGTTTACATATATATGGCTCAGAAAAGAAAAATATACATGTTCAAATTTCTTAAGTCATTCTGGATAAAACAAATATTTCCTATTTATTTACTTAAAACTGACATCATTTTTATTTTTAAAGATATAATTTATATACATTGTACTTTTTCATAAACAATAATAAAATTGTGTATAGTACCTATTGTTAGGAACTGTGCATTATACTTAATAGAGTATTATTTTAACTTTTGTTTATAACTTCGTTTTAAATTTTGTTTTTACAAATGAGTCTGAATATTCAAATTTGATTAGTCTTTATTTTTCTTTGGATCTCATGTATCTTCTACTTGTTTAAAAGAACAATGTTAATTATAATTAGAATTCTTATTGATGTGTGGCATAATTGCCAATATTTTCAGTATGAAAAAGATAACATAATCTCTTTTTAATTTTCATATTGTTGTAAAATAAAATAATATTGCAATTTCTGCAGATAATGAGTAGGCATCAGATAGTATATCTTAATTGCCACTTGGGTGATTATTATTTCCACCTCCACACTTGAGGTTCTGTATGAAATGTGATATCTCCAAATTCTAAAATCCACATTAAATAAGCCAGTAAGACCTTATCTAGAAAACAACGTTAAGAAAAGAAAGATTACTCAGGTCATAAACTTTGATCTACATAAAGAAAGGAATAGCATTGGAGAAGAAATAGTAGTGATGAAATAAAAACTTTATTTTTTAATTAATTGATCTAATAACAGTTTGTTCAAAATGATAATAATGTATTTGATTTTGTATCATGTATATAATTATACACAAGTGAAATAAATGACAGCAAGAATGCAAGGAACAAGAGGGAAAATTGGAATTATTTTGTAAATATGAGGTAATTGAACTATCTATGAAACAGAACAGTATTATTTTAAAATGAACTTAGTTTAAAATGTATATTGTGAACTGGAAAGCAATAGCTTAAAATGTCGAAAAGGAGTGAGTACCACTGGTATACAAAAAAGAAGAGACATGAAATCATATAAAATGCTCAATTGAAACCACAAAAAAAACAAAACAAAAAATAAGTACAAGGCAAAAAATTGGCACCAAGATGGAAAATAGTAGTAGCTCTATCAATTTCAGACAGAAGGCAGAGAATGTATGACAATTATTTGAGCCATTATGTACACTTGTACTGAAAGATGCTCCTGATTCATCGTGTATTTTTTCCATCCCACTGCTAAAACCAGTCATGTATCCACGGAGTTCTGTTTCCTTTTATTGGACAAAAATATTACAAATCAAGAACTGAGCTCATAGCTTCTGGGATGTTTTTGTTCCAGGCCCTCTCAGCTAACAGAGGAGAGAAATACACACTAACTTTATCATAAACATTTATCTGTAAATATTTCTACAAGTAACAGTCTGTGTCTATATTACAGTAGACATGAGTTCATACTGTTGTCTTCAAATTTAATCCATTACTACATAGATCATTCTCTCCTTGCTTATCTGTAAACTTCCATTCAAACTGTAAAACACTTGGCTCCCACGCTACACCATCCGTTCATTTAATTGTTCAGTTCTAGTATACATGTATAGCAGCATCAGCATTTTTAACCCATAACCTTCAACTTTATTACTTATATACAGGTCATCTTGTTTTTGACTTTAAAGTCCAGTTATCTGCAGAGTTACTTAGTTTAGCAACTTTTCTCTCCACATAGTGCATGTCACAATATGCACTCAGTTCTGGGGTTCCCTACCCTCTCAAATATATACTTTTAATTTGTATGCATGAACTAGCATTGTTTGTGCTGTAAAGTTATTTTTTGATGATGCAGTTTTATGTATCAATAATTAAGATATCATATATAATAATTTTACCACCCAAAAAATAATTACCTGTGTTTACTTACTCAATCTTCTCTTCTTCCCTGCCTCAAACCCTTATTAACACCAGTCATTTTACCTTTTCTAAGGATGCGATAGGCTGCAAGTAATTTATAAAGCGTTATTTAAGATGCAAAACTTCTCTGCACTTACTTTGGTCTATACTGTCTGTATTTTTTTTGCGATATACAGGTGGATCACAAATACCCAAAGTCCAAGATGGTGTTATTCAGTGTCTGAAATATTAGAGAAGCCCAAAAACATTTTCCTGCTTGTCATTGCTTTCCTTCATTTTTTTAAAGTACAGCAACCAAAGCGTCATAATGTTCTTATACTCACTGCCAGGCACCTCTCTCCCTTCAGCTTCTCCTCTCCTGATTGTCCAGGTTCTTTTGGTTACACTGGCTTTCTCAGTTTTTGGAACAAGCCAGTATGCCCCAAGGTCTTCAAATCTGCTCTTCCCTCAGAACCGAATGTTCTTTCCCCAGACAGAAACAAGGCTCGCTTTCTCATTTCTTTCACGTCTTTCTTTACTCACTTTTTGACAATTAGGTCTTTTTGGGCACTGGATATAAAATAAAAATTGCGTACCTCTAACAACAATTTTTTCTTTCCTTTTTCTGCATAGCTTCACCACTGTCTAGCTTAATAAATATGTACTTAGTTAACTTTCTCATTTTGTCTTTTCTAAGGAGGCAAGGAGATTTAGTCTCTATGTACTGTTGTATGACCTGGGGTAACAACAGGTTCTTGAGAGTCACAGAGGTGCAAACCAGAGCCGATATGCCACTGTAACTGACGTCTCTGGGCTCTCCTGGGAATCAAGCTTTAACTCCTGGCTAAGATGAGAATGAGGGGAGCTTCATGACGTGCAGTTTGAAGTCTTTAACACCCCGGAAACAGTTTGTATACTAATAGTTGTAAACTTCATATCTAGTTAGAAAACCTGGCTTCTACCACATGACCAAAAGAGTATAAAAATCCGCACTGGGTATTGCTCTCTTGAGACTTCAGTAAGCCAAAATTCTTTATGTGTATCCTGAAGGACAATGTCAGAATAAGAACACTGACCATTTGTGACTGGCTGGTGTCTGGGATTCCCCACATTTAGCCAGCACTCTCTCTAGCTGTTCCTCATCCTTTGCCTTTAAAGAAAGGCCTTCCATGAGTATGACTTCTGGTGTCTTATATTTTCAAATATTCAATCCTTCGAAATTTTTGTGAAGATGTCCAGTGAATGTTTTTGAATGAATAAAAATGAAAGATAAAAGTCAATTCAGTTCAACTTCATGCATATTAAGACTCTGAAATATTGCCTAGCAGAATCTTCTAAAATGTGAGTTCATTGGGACTATGTAAGCTTTCTCTTTACATATGTCATATACCCCTTTGTATATTATTGCTTACAATACATTTAAAATCATTATTAAAGCAGGGTAGAAGCGAGAGTATCAGAGAGACTTGACTTATTGTGCAGCAGCTCAATTAAGATTTATTCATTGGAATTGTTGCAAGTTTTTCCCATTAGACAGGGAAAACCCCCAGTACAAAAAAGTAAGAACAGTCTGACAGTGGCCAGGGGGGAGGGGGGAGGGGACAATGGGGAGAGGGGTTTACAGGAGCCACTATGAAGGACATATGGATAGAGCCAAGGGGGAGGAGGGAGGGGGGGAGAGAGGTGGGGTTGGAGGGGGAGGGGGAAGAGAGGGGAGAGGATGCAGATAACTGTAATTGAACAACAATAAAGTAATTATTAAAAAAAAAGGAGTGTAATATAAGAACAAAAGTTTTCTACTGCCACAGTTTGCATTACCTAGCCCCTAAGGTTAATTTCCAACAATAGATCAGTTGGAAGTATCCTGGAGCAAGCAAAAGAAGGGAGAACTCAAATACACAAAGTTTTTTTCTTGTATGGTCTTAAAATACCAATAAATTGATCCCCATTCTCCTCCAACAACTTGCCTTACATATTTACTAATTTTAATAGATTATAATGTGTGGATACAATTGTTTTTGTTGGGCTTTTCATTTTCATATTTGCTAGTATATCTGTTAGAAATATGTGTGTGCTCTACTACATAAATTTCAACAGCCTCCAACTTTGATAATAATATTTGTCTAATTCTCTTCGCTTTTATTTTCTTCTTTCTGGACTCTTAACTCTTCGTAAATTTATGCTATTTCCTTCATCCTGAGATTGTTAACATTTCCACCTCCCTTTGGCTGTCTCTCAAGTTTTATTTATCTAATATTAAAAACTTAATTAAGTGTATAATATTCATGACTTAAATCCTTTGCCTTGTTAATAATGTTAAATATACCTGCAAATCCTGCCCATTACTGTTTATTTTATATTTACCAATATATGTATACTTACTGTATTTTATATATTTCTATCATCATTAAAATTTGTAGAAGTTTTAATATCAATTTTAATAAGCTCAATTCTATAGTTTATATTTAGAAAACGTGTGGTTACTTATAGGTTTCCATTTATTTATTTATTTCAATTTCTATATTGCCAATTTATTTCTTCTTACATTTGTTTTGGGATATTTTATATATACAAAATATATAGAGTAGGGCCAAAGTAGTTTACAGTTGTTCACATGGAAAAATAATACAATAATTAATAAATAAATATACAAGTATAAACTCTGTATTTTGCCTCTTCAGAACTGTAATCCTACTTTTGCATCATGCCGTATGTATCTCCATCCTGCCTTTCATTCTATTGTTTTCTAGGAGGAGGAGATAATGGAATACAGGTCGTGTTTTATATAGCATTCAGTTGCCCAAAGTCACACTAAGTCAAAATTACTCCTGAAAGTTTCATATGTTTTCTCTGTGTGTTAGACTTGAAATCTCCTCATAAATCCGAGACAGTTTTGTTACAGCTTAAAAATTCATAGCAGATCATTTGTATTAAATAGACAGTTTACATTTAGAAGCCATGTAATGTGGTATGTAATGCCCAGAATCACATTTAAGGATACAGCATCCTTATGAGGTCACCTTGAACCCTCCAGCCCACGGGTATCCACCAGATGAATGCAGCTGCACAGGTGAGCCTAAGTGATTTTGGCATAACATCTTCCCAGACAAATGGAAAGATATCAGAAAAATAATAAACAAGATTTTATTTATGCTGCTAAATGTGCATTATAGGCTAAAACTTACACATATATTTACAACTTATTTATAGTTTATTTATAGCTTTGTTTTTAAAGCAGGCCAAGGACAAAAGTCCTACTTTATATAAAGTGGACATGGTGAAATTAATAATAACATATTCTTTCAAAATATTAATGGGAATTTTTGTTATAGAATAATCTAATTTTACAATGCATAACTAAGTGTTCTGATTGCTTAGTTAATTGAAGAACTGAACTACAAAAATATAATTTCTATAGGAGGCAATTTTAACCTAACTGTTAACTCAGATTTTGAGAAGTAAATGGATCTTACATTGAAATAATTTTTCCTGAGTATATCAAGATTCTCTGCTGGAAATAATAATTATATTTTTAATTTGAAGAGTGAAATGCAAGAGTAACCTTGCCCTGAACTTGCTATCCTGTCGTGATCGGCATTGTTCTCTTCACAATATTGCAGAGGTATTAAGGTTATATACTGAATAGTAACTAGAACACTCATTTTTAAACCATGCTTTCCATGGCAGTAATGTTTTATTTTTGACATTTTCAATCCTTTGCTATGTTGAAAGTGTTGGAAAATATCATTTTTCTCCACATAGCTTCAAATTTATCCTGTTCACTGTTCTGAAAATACCAGATGGGAACATGACAGAAGAACTCTGGCACCAGCTGGAAGAAGCTTGTATTGGCCAAATGTTAGACAATTTGACCCCCCAAAGAATAAAAAGAATAATGGATTATAACACATTGAATTAAAATTTAAAAATGAATCTTTGTGAAGTCAAATCATATTAATATGTTATTCTTTCAAAAATGTTGAACAGGTCTTAACTCAGAGTAAGAGATCTCCAAATTTGGAAAGGCGGGTACTATGTCAGATTAATGACTCCCTGTCAGCAGTACACTCTGTGTGTGGCTACTTATTTTCCCTATATATAAATTGTTACCTCCATTGAAAACGTTACTAGTTTGCTAAGTTAAACCAATGCATATCTTCTAAATAATCTGAAAACAATACACAAAACCACATACAAAGTATTTATTGCCTACCCTCAATATGTGATGATTATTCATATGCAACTGGTGAAAATTATGCACATATAAACTTCATGAGATGAGTCCGTAAGCATATATCAGTAAGCATATAATAGTTGCTGAAAGAAAGTTTTCAGTGAATAATATTTCCTTCGAGGCAATAAGAACTGGTGGTTAAGGAGACTGCTGTGTTTAATTTGTGGTGTGTCTGCCCATGACTGAGTCAGCTAGAAACTGACTTCTCCTCATGTGCCACCTGTAAAACAGGAATGATTCCTAACTCAAAATTTCAGTGAAGACTGTAACTTTGCAAATGTAGAACAGGACCTACTATGTAATAAATCCTCAGTCACCTCCCAAAAGTTTGACCTAATAATAAACAAATAATGACCTTTGTATGTGCCAGACACCATGTTAAAAGTTTTACACATTTCAATATATGAATATTTCATATTCATACTCAGCTCCGCTTAGTATCAGTGGTACAACTTCAGTTTTGAGTGAAGGATAGAGAAGTGATTTATCCTTCAGTTTTACTTAATGATTAATTGGAAAATCGGGGTGTAAACTAATGTGTATATGATGAGAAACTTTGAATCTTTGCTACTCTGAAAGGGTCTAATGGGGATGGATTCCATTCCGAGCATGATGACTCCGGGTTGCTTGAGGGCCAGCCAAGCACTGGCAGTGTCGCTGGGAACTGAGAAACAGTTTGCCCAATTTTTTTTTCTAGAAGTTCTCAAAAGTCTATCTTATCCCAAATACAAAGCTATCTTGATTCTTAAAATCAACAGATAATTTCCCCACCTTATTTGCATATACAATACATTGGAATTTGATCCAGCATTAATGAAAATGGGACTTTTTTTAAAAAACACATGAATGCCAGCCTGATTCCTCAGAGTGCTGCCAGCTGCCAGCCTGAAAAATCAATGTGATCACCAAAAATGTAAAATGTAGCTTTTAATTTGTTCTGATGGTCTGTTGAGCAAGACATTCATCCGTGACAACACCCACCTGTTTATACCTGGTTACTGCACAAGGTTCAGGAAGACATAAATCATTCTTTCACTTTCTGAAGATTTAAATGCATATACTTAAATAGAATCTTTATTCATAATTGACGCTGAATAATTATGAAGAAAAAGGTTTCACGGTGATGACCAATATAGATTGAGGTCACCAGAAATGACCAATTTCCTTGTTCTGAAGGAATATTTGATATGGTCAGTCAATAAGCTAATAGAATTAAGGCCAGTTTTTATTTGTGTGTGTGTGCACAATACAACACTGGAAATGGAAAGACACTCACTTGCAACGCTTCCCATGTGCTTACCTTGAATATTTTTACTTTAGTTACTACTTGTAACCTACAACTAATATTAATCTGCAGACAATGGCTTAATTCATTCTGAATTTTGTCCATTGGTGTCAATTACATTCTAGCTTTCAAACACCTTTTTAAAAATAAAAATGAACTCATCGGATACGATATAGCACCAAACATAAAACTACAGAATACATTACATATATTCTTCACACAATATCAAATTTTGTATATAGCATTAAATTTTATATATAATATCACCTTGTTCATGTATTTAAAGATAATACTTGAATTTGTACCAGGCAGAAAATACTGTTTTAGATTTTGAGAAGATTGTAATCACTGTTTTAAACAATCTTAAGATTTACATATTTTTAATCAAATGGTATTAGAATGTATTCGTAATTGGGATTGATTGAAATATTATCAAAATAAATTTTTCAGTAAAATGGTTTCTAAAATATTTTATATAAATCTAGGTCAATGGACAGAATTATTTTTATCATATATATTTTACTATTTCTTCAAAAGTTTTTAATTTATTTTTGTATATTGTTTTTATATTTTAATTTGTCCATGAAAATATTGTAAAATTAGTCTCCTCATTCTTTCTGAATTTTTTCTTTACCTATAAATGACTAACTACCAGACTAATTGTAAATAAACTGAATTACAAATACAACTTTATACTGTAGCCATTATAAGCACAAGTTTTTAAATCAGACAACTGGATGCAAACTGAGACTTTGAAACTAACTAGCTGTGCCATCTAGGATAAATCATTTAACTGCTCTCTGACTCAGTTTATTCAACTATTCAGAATGAATCATAGTGAGAATAAGATCTACCACAGAGGGTTATTCTATTGATTAAAATATTAACCTATGAGCACTTAGCAGAGTACTTGGTGGATATAAACAGATACTAAAATGAAGAAATTTTAAGCTAATTGAGTAAATTGATAATGAATGTTGAAATAATTGTCAACACAAACAAAAATCTCAGCACAGCCATGTCAAGAGATTGTTATCACATAAAAGGGACAGTCTGTAAATTTTATTAATTCAAATGTTTAGAAAATATAATGGAATGGAGTACACTTTAGCATACATTTTAGGATTAAATTCAGTTATTTTTCTTTATTTCAAGTGAGCACCTTGCCTCCTCCTCACTATAATGGGCAATTATCTCAAATATACACATTTTAGCTAGGCACTATTCGTATTTCTCATACAATAAAAAATTCTAAACTAAATTTTAATCTATATTTAGAAAGGGAATTTCTTGCTTGACATATTTAATTTCAAGATAGAATAGCTATTAGGGTAACAAGATAATTTTAAATATTGTACAAAGCTCTGTGAATTCACAATGACAAACTAGTCATGATGGTGGATGCTGTTCCCTGACCAAGGTTACTCTGACACTCAGTCAATCTGTAGTTCATAAATCCCTGCAGTTAGATTACAACTCAATATTGGCAGGGAGGACTGAGAAAACAATGTTTAGGATGGCCAATATTTGTTTGCTTCCTTTTTTTATCCACATGACAGAAGTCAATAGTTAAACTTTGCCATTATCATTGTCTTTCTAAACCAAACTGTAATTGCAGCATGACTGTATCTTCAGAGCAGCATTGCATAAATAAATATCCCTCAGACACTATTTTATATTGCAGTCTAAATGTCAACTAAAAAAAGAAATGTTTACTATGTCAAAAAATTTAACCGTTATGTGGTGAAGGTACTTTAAAGGGGGTTATTTTAAAAAGAGAATATCTTAATGTTTTCACCAGAGTGGACATAATATGCCTCATTTTCCAAATGTATATGAACATAGAAAACTGAATGGTAAGAACATTCACTAGTGTTTACAACATTTGTATGGGAGACTGTCATAGACAGAAAAATATTAAATTAGTTTATTGCCAACATGATTAGGTAAAAAAAAAATCAATTTAACTGAAAGTCTGTCTCTTGCTGGATTTAACACAAGTTTAAATAAAATGCATTACTAAATTAGCACTTTTTTCTTTCTAAACACAGTTTTCAATTTACCTCAAAGGTGCCTGGGTTACTAGCTCTCTCCAACACTACTTGTAACTAAATTTTTGGTGGCTTTTTTATTCTGTCTTATTATCATAAGAC
>PVJI01032502.1:0-12145 GCA_004026765.1 Micronycteris hirsuta
GAATTCTTGTTTCTTCCTTCTGGTCCACCCCATTGGTTTGAGTCCCAGCTTCCTTTTTTTCCCTATTGGTTCCCTGTAAATCTTCCTCCATTATCTTTATTGTATTGTTCATTTGTTCAACTATTTCTTCCAGTTTTGTGAGCATCATGATTACCAGTGTTTTAAACTGGGCATCTGTTAATTTGGCTATCTCTTCGTCCGTTAGTTGTAATTTGTTCTGATCTTTCATTTTGGCCATTTTCATTCTTTTTTATCTTGGCGCACCTGTCGGAGTCTTAGGTGTTTGTTGGTGCCTGGCAACCTGGGTCGCTTTTTTGTGACGTTTCCTCTGGGGGTGGGGCCTGGGAGGGAGATATGGCGTCTGCCGTTCACCGCTGCTCCCTATCACCCTCTGCTCCCCAGTTCCCCACTGCCTTTTCCGCCAGTCTCGGCCCTGCTGGTTCCCACTGGCCTCTCCAGTTACGCCGCCGGCCTGCGAGGTTCACCCGTTGCTCGGGGTAGTGTTTTGTTTAGGCGCTCGCGGGGTGAGTCCCTCCGGGCAAACTGCCTCTCACTCCGTTCCTCCGCTCGGTTCTGCCCCGCTTACCAGCCTGGATGTACGTCCTCCCCAACTTCCTGGGTGTCGGACTTCCCTTCAGTTCGATTCTGTCCGTTCTGGTTGTTTATTTTTCGCTATTGAGTTCGTTGTTTAAACTCTCTGGTTGTGAGCGGCGGTGCAGTGTGTCCACCTACGCCGCCATCTTGGTGGAAGTCCCTCCAGGAGGATATGTCTTATTTGGGGTTCTACCAGAGCAGGCTCTGAGACAGGATTTGAGAACAAGTAGCTTATTTGGGAGGTGATCCCAGGAAACTAAAGTAGAGTAGTAGAGAACTGAGACAGGAAAAGAAAGCAGACAATGAAAAGGTGTGTTATCAAGCCAGTTACCACTTAAGAAACTACTTTATACTGTTGGGGAATTCAGGGAATTGATGTAAAACATGTATTTCAGAGTTATCCCACTCAAGAAGTCAGGGAAACGAGAATATTTATATGCTAACTTTTATCGGTCATTGATTGAGGTCTGCTCCTGTAGGGGCCAATTGCCCACTGGCTTGATTTAAACAGAGTTTAAAAAAACAAAAAAGCTGTTAGACAAGGAAATACAAAACCTGGGAGTGAGACATCCACTAGTGCACACTGGAGTGGGAAAGTCGATGGCATATGGGCAGGACGCTGACAACACTTGCCAGGACATTAACATTTTTAGTGATTGCAGTCCAGCTGTTCTGTAGAATGTCCCGCACACTGGCCACTGAACATAGTTCTCCATGGTCTCATAACTGTTAGCAGAGGTATTAGCTGTCCTTTTGCTCTGGATTATCACTTCAAAGATATTTGAATAGTGAATAACCAAGTATCTTCAAAGATTGGATAGTAATAGTGAGGAAGCTAGTGATACCGTCTCCCATCAGGACAGATTTTTTTATTATTATCCAGTATAATAAAGGTAATGTCTCTCTTTAATGCAAAAGTCAGGCATGTTTGCTTACAACCCATTGTGAAAAATGTGGGCTCCCAAAATGTTGCTCTCCCTGTGACTCAACCCACAGTGTGTGCAGGCATCACCTGGCTCTCATATCTTCCTGTGGGAACTGGGCTTGGAAAGCTAGCACAAGAAAATAACAACACTGATTAACTCCTCTTGCTGTGAGAAAGTGTCCTTTGTCTCTGACCCACCCAAAATTCTTGTACTTCCTGCCTGCATCATAAAACTGTGACAAGCTAGTTTGCTATCTTTACAAGTAGTGTAAAACCTCAGAACCTTCATAGTTTTTGACTGGCTTTGATTGATTATTTCCTCATGATTAGAGTCAGCTTAAACATTTTTGTTTTGGTCAAGAATTCTAAGTAGATGATGTATACTTCTCGTTGCATCCCACGTGAAGGCATAAAATGTCATTGTGTTCCATTATTAGTCATGCTAAGTTTAATCACTTGGTTAAGGTGGTGTCTGCCAGATCTCTCCACTGTCAAAATATTTTTTTCACTTTTGTAGCTCTTTATTCAGCTCATTCAGATAGTCTCAGAATATCATTCTAAAGATTGCTTATTAATTATTTCCCCCAAACCTGGAGTCTGTAATTTAGCCAAGGAGTTCTGGTTTTTGTTTTTGTTTTTTTTTTAATTTAGAGGGGAATGGTATTTAGAAACAATGATCTAGATGTGTACATTGCTACTAGAATTTGCTTCTAGACCTCTTTGGTGGACAAAATTAGGGGGGAAAATTGAGTTCACACTGATAACATCAATCCAAATCTAACACAACACGGTTCCTCCTCATCTTTCCTCATTTCGTAGTTGAATGTCCTATCTCCCTAATAACATTGACATATTTACACATTTGCTTTATCCCACAATAAAGACAAAGCAGTGACAGAATTACTATTCTACGGATGCCATCAACCACAAATCTAAGTAAGTTTCACAGCTAAGTAATTATTACACTACACACCACTAAGGCTGTGTAGTCAAATACTATCTTCAAAACTGACTTGAGCCTGGTTGGTGTAGCTCAGTGGATTGAGAGCAGGCTGGGAACCAGAGGGTCCTGGTTCGATTCCCAGTTGGGGCACATGCCTGGGTTGTGGGCCAGGTCCCCGGTGAGGGCCATGTGAGAAGCAACCATACATTGCTCTTTCTCTCTCCCTTCTCCTCTCTCTGAAAATAAATAAATGAAATCTTTAAAAAAAACCAACAACTGACTTGAATGAAATGTTTATCAGTATGGTTATGCATCAATTTGACATAATTAGGTTTATTTGTTTCAGTATTTTTGAATTAACTTCTTAAAAATATAGAAACCATTTACATGATTAAAAAATGAAAACTTTAGAAAAGATACATCTGAAAAAATGTCATTAATATTCCTCTACATTCCACTCATCCCCTAGAGGTAACTGTTGTTACCTCTGAATTGTCCTCCCCAAAACTCATATGTTGAAGTTGTAACCCCAATGTAACTGTATTTGGAGATAGGGCTTTTCAAGAGGTAATTAAGATTAAATGAAATTATAAGTGTGAGGCTTAATCAGATATGATGGATGTCCTTATAAGTAGAGAAAAGACACCAGAGCATGCACTGTATCTCTCCCCCTTTTTCCTTTTCCCCCTTTCCCCTTCCTTCTCTCCCTCAGCCTCCTTCTCCTTCTGCTTCTTTCTACTTCCTCCCTCTCTCTCTCTGCCTCTTTCTCCCTCTACCTCTCCCCTCCCCCTACATGCACACAGAAAAGGCCATGTGAGGATACACAATAAGAAGGATGCAATCTGTAAGCCAGGAAGAGAGGCCTGACCAGAAACCAAATTTTCTGGCACCTTGATCTTTATCTTTTAACCTCCAGAACTCTGAGAAAATACATTGCCCTTTTTAAGAAACACCCAGTGTTTCTTTTTGAGAAAATAAGCAAATATTTTTTTCTTATACAAAAAATAACATACTGCAAGGTCTGCTCAGGAAAAGGCCAGCCAGCCATTGTTAATATAAGGAGAATGGTTTACACAACATCAGTGTAACCTGGCAGATAAGGAGAGTTGACTGGAATGCACATGCATGAACAATGACGACTTCACTGTATTAGTGGGGGTGGTAGTTGCTATTGAGTGAGAATGTTTACTGTATGGTTATCCCATTCAAAATGACTGGGTGAGTTGAGCAACGACTCTGCATCCAATTTTGCCTTAAGCCTGAGCATTCCTCCGCGGAAACTATTTAGATGATTCAGAAGGTGGCAGTTATGGACAATCAGTGATTGAAAGCTTTATCACAGCAATGTGCCTACTCATGCATCATGCCTCGTACACAATTTTTTGTGAAACATCAAATCAGCCAGGTGACTCAGCCCCACTACAGCTCAGATCTGGCACCCTGTAACTTCTGGCTTTTCCCAAAACTAAAATCACCATTGAAAGGAAAGATTTCAGACCATCAATGAGATTCAAGAAAATACAATGGGCTTCTGGCCAAGACAGAAGTGTAGGTAGATACACTTTGCCTCCTTGCACAACCAAAAGAACAACAACAACAAATTAAAAAAAAATAATCAGAACTGCCAGAAAATTGAACTTTATAGAAGTCTGACAACCAAGGAATTAAAGAAGAAACATTCATCCAGACTGGTAGGAGAGGGGGAGACGGGCAGCCAGGGCAGAGAGGACTCACAGCAAGGCGGTGACTAGAGGGCCCATGGGTGAGGCGGTGGCTGGTGGACCTGGTTGTCCCACATTTGCATGTGGATAAATCAGGAGGAACAACTGGAGAGCGAGGCAGACCATGAAACCCAGGGTTCCAGCATGGGGAAATAAAGCCTCAAAACTCTGGCTGTAAACACCTGTGGGGATTGTGATGGTGGGAGAAACTCTCTGCCTCACAGGAGGGTTCATTGGAGAGATCCACAGGGTCCTAGAATGTACACAAACCTACCCACCCAGGAATCAGCACCAGAAGGGTCCAATTTGCTTGTGGGTAGTGGTAGAAGTGACTGAAAGTCAGTGGAGAGCCAAGCAAGCACATTATTCCCTCTCTGACCCCTTACCCACATACAGTGCCACAACACAGGGTTACCCCCATCTGGCAAATAACTAAGGCTCCGCCTCTTACAATGTAACAGTTGCCTCCAGACCAAAAAAAAATAAAATAAAAATAAATAAATAAATCTATATATCTATATATCTATATCTATATATTCCAAATGAAAGAATAGATCAAAGCTCCAAAAATAGAGCTAAGCAATGAAGAGATAGCCAACCTATCAGATGCGTAGTTCAAAATACTGGTAATCAGGATGCTCACAGAAATGGTTGAGTATGATTTCAAAATAGGAAAAAGTGAAGACTATGCAAAGTGAAATAAAGAAAAATATACAGGGAAACAGTAGTGAAGGGAAGGAAACCAAGATGAAAATTAAGGGTTTGGGCCAGAAGGAAGAAATAAACATTCAACCAAAACAGAATGAAGAAACAAGAATTCAGAACATGAGGAGAGGCTTAGGAACCTCCGGGACAACTTTAAATGTTTCAACATCCAAATCATAGGGATACCAGAAGGAGAAGAGGAAGAGCAGGAAATTGAAAACTTATTTGAACAAATAATGAAGGAGAACTTCCCCTATCTGACAAAGGAAATAGACTTCCAGGAAGTCCAGAAAGCCCAGAGAGTCCCAAAGAATTTGGACCCAAGGAAGAACACACCAAGGTACATCTTAATTCCATTACCCAAAATTAAAGTTAAGGAGAGAATCTTAAAAGCAGCAAGAGAAAAGGAGACAGTTACCTACAAAGGAATTCCCATAAGACTCTCAGCTGATTTCTCAAAAGAACCCTTGTAGGCAAGAAGGGGCTGGAAAGAAATATTTGAAGTCATGAAAGGCAAGGACCTACCCAAGATTATTCTATACATCAAGGCTATCATTTAGAGTGGAAGGGCAGATAAAGTGCTTCCCAGATAAGGCCAAGTTCAAGGATTTCATCATCACCAAGCCCTTATTATATGAAATGTTAAAGGGACGTATCTGAGAAAAAGAAGGTGGTCAAAACTATGAACAGTAAAATGACAACAAACTCACAACTATCAAGAACTGAACATAGAAACAAAAACAAAAATAAACAACCAACTAGAACAAGAACAGAATCACAGAAATGGAGATCACATGGAGGGTTATCTCCATGTGATAGGGGTAGGGGTGGGGGGAGAATGGGGGAAGAGGTACAGAGAATAAGAAGCATAAATGGTAGGTATAAAACAGACAGGGGGAGGTTAAGAAGAGTATAGGAAATGGAGAAGCCAAAGAACTTATATGCACAACTCGTGGACATGAACTAAGGGGCGAGGGATGCTGGTGGTGGGGTGCAGGGCAGAGGGGAATAAAGGGGAGAAAAAATGAGACAATTGTAATAGCATAATTAATAAAATATATTTTAAGAAAAAGAAAATACAATGGGCAGCTGATGGCAATTGGGAGAATTGTTTTCCCAAGGTGCCTATTTTGAAGGGTACTGAGGCACCATTGTCCTATGTACGATGTTTCTTGTATCTTCTTCATTAAATGTCTCTATTTTTCATATTACATGGCTGGAGACCTTCTGGACAGACCTTGTATATATTCTTTTGCACTTAATGTGTTCTATAAGTCACTCTGTATCAGTCTATAGCAATCTTCCTCATTATTTTTTATAATTGCATTTCTTTATTGTATTGTACTGTTTTATATTTCTTTATAGGATTCTACTATTTTATTTTATTTTCAAGAGGATTTTAAATCATTTATTGATTACACCTGATAATGGATGATGCACAAGCTTCATTCCCATGTATAATTTTATGTGGTACCATAATTCAATTTAGATATTGCATAGGATGTGCCAACAATGATTAATAACCAAATAAACTCCATGACTCTGCTTGGGTGACACTTTAATGGTGAACTCCAGGTCACAGCACAGTAATGTATCGATGCAACTACACCAAGGTTTCTGAAGACAATGGCTTGTGTGCCCAAGTAGGTTGTAAATAAATTTCAAATGGAACCTGGCATCACCCCGAAGAATTCTAACTTCACACTGTTGGGGTAAGAGTTTTACCAAGTTGGCTTCAGAGTAGATTAACTTTACACAGTACATTTTTAAAAAGACACACTTATTCAGTGTCATGATCAGACTATTACATTTAGCAATTGGCAACGTGGGTGCAAGGAAAAAAAACTACATTAAGACCCTTTGTTGGAATGCTTTATACTTTCCACAGAACAAAAGCTAATATAATCTCTTATACAATTAGTCACAAATACAGTCCTTGAGTTTTTTGCCCACTCACATGAGTATTGTCTAAAACATGTCTTCTTTGCAGCAGCTGGGCCCTGCCACCACTGTGCTTGGCTGAGTTCACAAATCTGTTGCAACCTGTAGCTTCCCTGTCACTTCTCTGGCTCCCCTCCCCTGCTAAGGCTTGTTTCCTGGCAGTAATTAAAACCTTCTGCACTGCCATAGCTGCTTCTGCTGCTGGAACCACTGTAGACACCTTGGTTTCGTGGCTCAGCAAAGCACTGGGCTCAACCACCATAGGCCAGGGCTTCTGCCTCCAAAATTTCCTCCTTTCATTGGTCCAAAATTTGAAGTTTGATTGTTGTAACTGCCAACATCACTGTAGCTTCTACCACCTCCCAAATTGCTGCCATCATTACCAAATCCATTGTAGCCATCCCCACTGCCAGCACATGTACCCCCACCACTGCTACCACCAAAGCCACCTGGACTGCTGAAGATTCCTTCATGACCAAAGTTGTCATTCCCACGAAAACCACTTCCACGACCACCTCCACAGTTTCCGGAACCACTTTGATCTCTTTGGCTGGATAAAGCACTAGACATCTCTTGCTTAGACAGGGCTTCCCTTACTTTACAGTTGTAGCCATTCACAGTACAGTATTTTTGCATGGCAATCTTGTCTACAGAGTCATGGTCATCAAAGGTTACAAAGGCAAAGCCTCTCCTGTTGTCACTGCCTTGGTTAGTCATGATTTCAATCACTTCAGTTTCCCCATACTATTCAAAACAGTCTCTTAGGTGATGTTCTTCACTGTCTTCTTTAATACCACAGACAAAAATCATTTTTATGGGTTGCGGGTTCCAGGTCTTTGAGAATCTTCTCTTGAGACAGCCCCCTTTGGTTCCACAGCTCCCCCACCCTCCTTGAGCGGCCTTGCATTTGCCGCTTCACCCACCTCCTCCACAGTGGCGTATATGACAAACCCAAAGCCTCCAGAGTGCTTGGTGTTTGGCTCTCTCATCACCACACAGTCTGTGAGTGTTCCCCATTGCTCAGCATGGCTCCTCAGACTCTCATCTGTTATTTTAAAGCTCAAACCTACGATAAAGAGCTTCTGCAGCTGTTCCAATTCTTTGGGAGACTCTGACTTAGACATGATGACTATAGGAGAGGAGAATTCAATGACATTTACTCAGCAGCAGCCACTGGCAAAAAAGGGTATTGCATTATTTTATATTCCAATAGTTTCACGAGCAACAAATGTATGAGAGTAACTTTTCCTCAGTATCATACCAACCATGTGTTGTCGAGCTTTTCAATTTTTGCCAGGGGGATAATGAGAGATGATATTTCATTGTATTTTAAATTTATATTTATTTTATCTTAATTGAGGTTGAGTATGTTTGTCATGTTTATGGGTCATTACATATCTTTTTCTCTGGCTATCTTTTTAAAAAATTACTCTAACCAGGGTGCAGTTTATGTTTGATTTTTGTATATTTATCTCATATCCAGATACATCACTAAATTATTTCATTAAGTTTAATGTTTAGTGTGTCAATTCTTTTGGGTAGGAAAAAATACCCCTACAGATAATAATTATATTATTTGTAAACAATAACACTTTGTCTCTTCCTTTTTGACCCTTATAAATTTCCTTTCCGGTATTAGTTTTCTTGTTAGGACAATGATAACGTGTTAAATGGAAAAAGCAATAATGACTTTGTCTTGTTCCTTATTAATTAATTTATTTATTTATATATTTTGGTTTAAATAACAAAACTTTACTTTCTCATTGTTCTAGAGGCTGGAAGTCCAAGACTGACGTGTCCACAGGATTGGTTTCCCTTGAGGCTTCTTTCCTTGGCTTGCAGATGTCCACCCTCTTGTTGCTTCTTTATGTGGTTGTCCTTCTGTGCACACTTGTTCCTGATTTTGAAAAGAACGTTTTAATGGTTCTAATGCTTTTATACTAAAGATAATGTTTTCTATAGGCATTTTAATAATAGCTTTTTATTAAATTAAAGCTCTCCTCTGTCATTGTTTTGCTAAAATTTTTATCATAAATGGGAATTGAATTTTATAAATTTTTTGTATCTATTGATATGTTTTTCTTTAATATGTTAATGTGGTGAATTACAATGATTGATTTTCTAATATTAAATCATATTTGTACACCTGGATAAACCCAACTTAGTTATAATTACTATCTTTTAACTACATTGTTATATTTGTTTTTTTCTTGAATATTTTGTAGAACTGATCTGTAAAACACTCCGGGTTTTATTGAGAGGCAGACTTTTTAATACCAAATTTCTTTGTTATAGGAACAGTTTTATTATTTCTTCAATAGATTTTGGGAAGTTATAAACAATGCATATTTATTTATTTACTTTAAAAATATTTTCTTTATTTATTTTTAGAGAGAGGGGAGGAGGGGGAGAAAGAGAGGGAGAGAAACATCAATGTGTGGTTGCCTCTTGTGCACCCCCTACAGGGATGTGGCCTACAACCCAGGCATGTGCCCTGACTGGGAATTGAACTGGTAACCTTTTGGTTCCCAGGCCGGTACTCAATCCACTGAGCCACACCAGCCAGGGTAAACAAACAGTGTATATTTGGATATCCCCACGTTTGCTAATTTTTTTTATCACAAACTTTCTGTCTTTCAGAACTTTTTTAAGAATTATTTTCTTATATCTTTGTATTTTCTTTTAATGAAGATTAATTGGTAATAAACTCTGTGCATTTGTTTATTTGAAAACATCTTTATTTTTTCCTTAATCTTATAAAATAGGGTTACTGGGCACACAATTCTAAGATGACAGTTATTTTCTTTCAGCACTGGAAGATACTACTCTACTGTACTGTGGCTTCTGTCATGTGTTAAAAAGTCTCCTGTCAATCTAATTACTGTTCCCTTGTAAATCAACTGATTATTTATCTGATGCTATGAGTTGAATTGTATCCTTCAAGAAGCCTTATGTTAAAGCCTTAACCCCTAGTACCTAAGAATGCGACGTAATTTTGAAATGGGGTAATTGCAGATATAATTAGTTAAGATAAGGTGATGTTGCAGAATATAGGCTTTTATTCTTACAATGTTCTCACTTTTAATTTTTATCATTGACACTATTATAGATGTCTCCCATTTCGCCCCTTTGACCCCCCTCCGCCCAGTCCCCCATCCCTAGTCTTCACAGTTGTTGTCTGTGTCCATGGGCTATTGATACCAAAATGTGGGCTCTTAATCCAATATGACTGGTGTCTTTATAAGAAGAGGAAAAGAGACACAGATACACAGATACACAGACACACAAAGTGATAATGAAACCAGAGACTAAATTTCTGCCCATTCTAAGCCAAGGAATGGCAAGCATGGCTAGCAAATCACAGAGCAAGAGACAAGGAAGAATTCTTTCCTACTGATCAGAGGGAACAGAGCCCTGCGGACGCTTTGATATTGGACTTCTAGCCTCCAGAACTGTGAGACATATTTTTCTGTTATTTTAAGCTACCCAATTTGTGGTACCTTGTTACAGCAGCCCTAGGAGACTAATATGCAACTGATTTTTAGATGTATTGTGAAAAAAAAGTATTGTTGTTTATGTTCTCCGTTTCATCACCATGTATCTAGGTTGAATTTCTTTTTCCTTATCCTGCCCAGTATTCTTAGTGATTCCTGATCTGTGGATTTATATCTTTTATTGCTTGGATAAATTCCTCACCCATTATATGAATATAAGTTTACTTTCATTTTCTCAATTCTCCTTCTGGGACTCTCAATAGATTTAAATTAGGAAATTGCCTTTTCTGTCTGCCATCTACTTTTTTCATCTCTGTGTCTCTCTGTGCTGCATCCCAGGTAGTGTCTTCAGCTGTATCTTCCATTTCATTTATTCTTGAGATGCATTCTGATGTGTCTATTATGTTTTTAAACTTTAGTAATTCTTTAGAAGTTTGTGGCAGAGATTGATAATTGTCTCTGAATAGCCATTTCCTCATTATAGTAATAGAACTTCCTAATTTTAAGTGGGTACATGACCATCCACAATAATGGCTGTATTTCCAATTTTCCCTTGAGCAAGGAATGACCACATACTAAGCTTTTACCATGGGATATAAGCTGAAGTAGTATGCACAATTTTTGAAAGTTTTCTTAAAGATAAGGGCATGTTTTTTCCTTCCCTTTTTTCTTCCCTTCCTCTATTCAATGAGAAGAGCATACTTTCCCACACCACTATGTTGGGCCTGGCCATGAATTGCCTTAGTTCATGCAATGCAAGTACACAGGACATATGGCACTTCTGAGCAGAGACTTCAAATGAGTTTCTGTGGCTCAGACTCTTGTCTGCTTGCCTTCCACCATGAGGAAAATATAACTGAGGTGATTACTGGCCCTTTAGTCTGGGTCCTTGAATGTGAGACACATAGAACTAACTTGAATTTGACTTCTACCTAGAGCACAGCCACAGCAGCCGACTGCCTGTCCTTCCAGCTGTCAATTTCCAGCTCAGTGGGAAATAAATATTTGTTTTTTATAAACCAGAATCTTAGAGGACAATTCCTTTATTTTATTTTTTTTCTTTTTTTTTTTAATATTTTTTTAAATTTTATTGTTGTTCAATTACTGTTGTCTGCATTTACCCTCCCCCTACCCCACCCTAGGCAAACCGACCTCCCTCCCTTGCTTCCCCCCTCCCCCTTGGTTTTGTCCATGTGTCCTTTATAGCAGTTCCTGAATACCCTTGTCCCCATTATCCCCTTCCCCCTCCCCTCTGGTTACTGCCAGAATGTTCTAAACTTCAATGTCTCCGGTTCTATTTTGTTTCTCTGGTTGTATTTTGCTTGCTTACCTCAGAAGTGTCTTGGCTGTGACTGATCTGAATCCCCCGGTAGCTGAT
The DNA here is from genome assembly GCA_004026765.1 of Micronycteris hirsuta. Taxonomy (NCBI): domain Eukaryota; kingdom Metazoa; phylum Chordata; class Mammalia; order Chiroptera; family Phyllostomidae; genus Micronycteris; species Micronycteris hirsuta. The sequence goes on from PVJI01032502.1 coordinate 11,702, forward strand.
CTGGCCTCAGTGCCTTCGCTCCTGAGTCCTCATACGAAACTTTTTAACATTTCATATAGTAGAGGCTGCATGATGATGTACTCCTTGAACTTGAACTTATCTGAGAAGCACTTTATCTGCCCTTCCATTCTAAATGACAGTTTTGCTGGATAGATTATTCTTGGTTGTAGTCCCTTGCTTTTCATGATTTGAAATATCTCTCTCCAGCCCCTTCTTGCTTGGAAGGTCTCCTTTGAGAAATCCGTTGACAGTCTTATGGGGATTCCTTTGTAGGTAACTGTCTCTTTTTCTCTTGCTGCTTGTAAGATTCTTTCCTTATTCTTGACCTTGGGTAATGTAATTATGATGTGCCTTGGTGTGTTCCTCTTTGGGTCCCGCTTCTTTGGGGTTCTCTGAGCTTCTTGGATTTCCAGGGAGCCTATTTCCTTTGCCAGATCTGGGAAG
>PVJI01032503.1:0-12142 GCA_004026765.1 Micronycteris hirsuta
CACACACACACACACGTCCCCGCCCTGGCTTCTGATTGGTCAGACTAGAGTGCTCTGATTGGTTGGAGCTCCACAGCTGATTGAGCGGGAGGAGCCTCATTCCTATTGGTTGACACAGGATGGGTGGGGACTCCATTCTGACGGCAGGTTGGTGAGGGGCCCCTGGGCAGCAATGGCCGCGAGGCTCTGCTTCTTAAAGCCTGAGCCCAAGGAGTCACTGGTTCCGACATCGTGGTCTTGAGGTTCTTGCATGTGTGTGGTTCCGGGTTCCCAGTCGCGAGTCCTCAGTGCGAGGCTCACGCTCCCACGTGGCAGCAGGCACCTGAGGAACGTTAACTGCGGATTCGGGCGCAGTGGCCTGGCGGAGGCGGGAGGGGCTGGGGGGCGTCTGCAGGGACGAGCTCCCGGTGAGGCCACTCCAGACGGCTGTGCAGCAGGTATCAGGCGCCCCTCTCACGTTATTTACCAGTTCTGTGACCCCCCCCCGGGGGGGCGGCTGTAGACGACGGACACTGGAGGACTGCTTTGGTTTGGGGTGTTCGCTCTGAAGGACGTTCTGCGAGCACCCACACTTCCTGGGCACACGTGCAAGCCCTTCTCCGGGGTTTGCGCTGTGGGGGCGCGCACGCGGCGCGCCGTGCACGCGCTTCACCGGGCACGCGCGGCTTCAGAACGAGCCGCAGAATCCCGGCACTTCCGGGCCTTGGAGTCGTGCGACGGGAGGTCAGTGCCCTGGGGCTTCTGCGCTTCTGTTGTCGGGATGGCCTCGCCCTGTGGTTTGAGTGCACCTCCTCCGAGTACTCACCGGGCTGAGCGTAGCCCCTCTGCCCGCACTGCGTCGTCCTCGCGGAGGGCTGCAGCGCTCTCCTGGCGCCCCTGACTGTTGTGGCTCTGAGCAGGGGTCTGGGACGGGCCTTCGACCCGGGAGAGTTCGGGTCCCTCCCGCAGGCGTGTGCGCCTTGCCCCTCCTGGCTGCGCCCCAGCCCGCTGGGTCGGGGTCTTCATGGCGGTGCGCGGCCCCTCGCTGGGCGGCTCCGTCTCATTGGGACGGCTGTGTGACGGCTCCAGGCCGCAGGGCCCAGTCTCCCGACCCGTTTTTCAAGGGGCACCCCTCTCCCTGGCCCCGGTCACCGCCTCAGCCGGCCAGGTACAGCAGGTGCTTTTACTCGGGACCCACTTCCACACGGTGAGGATTTCCTTCGTGAAGAGGCATTAGGATCCTGGGCAGGTCCTGGGCATTTTCTCCAGGACAGTCCTGCATGCTTTTGTTACATTTATCCCTGGGATTAATCTTCTGTGATTAATTCCCTAAGATGCATCTGCGTTTCTACTACATTGTCACACTTCCCTGTTGCTAGCACAGACAGCTGTTTTATCCTGGCATCCACACCGGCACCCGTGGTACCAGCCCTCAGTACACCCAGGGTCACGTAAGCAGCAAACCGTCTCTTCTGCGGATAGTGGCGCAGGTGTCCCTCCCGAACCCGAGTGCGTCTGTCCATTTTTGGTGCTGTATTGGCCTGGCTCAGTGTTGCTCAGGGCCTCCCACCGGTTCCCTGGTGTAAGAAGGTGGCCCAGCAGTGCGCTGGGAGCGGGAGCATTTGAGAGGAACCCCCGATCGGGTCCTCGTTTCTACGAGATCGCCTCTCTCGGCTCTGGAATGAGAATGACCAGCTCTTCCCTTTTCTTAGAGGTGCACCTCACCTCCGATGGCATCGCAGTCGTGACGAGACATGTCTCTGTGTTCCTGTTAATTTTTAACAACTGTCGCGAAAGAGGCATTAAAATTTTATCAATAAAGCTATCCACTGGAATCGATGAAGAAGTTAAGAGAATTCTTTCCTTCGGGAGCATAAATAAAATTCTCCAACTTTTCAGACTCAAGAGCCATCACGCACACTTACACTTGTCCAACCCACAGATGGTGGTCGGTGACACCCACCACGCGCCCCCACGGCAGACACTCCACGGGAAGACGCAAGTGGGAGGAAACGGGCACGTGTGGGACCCACGTGGCTGCGGGACTCACGTCTATTGCTGACGGGTTCAGGACCAGTTTGCAGCCGAACCAGATGAGACATGTGGTGGTGACGGCAAACGTGGAAACAAACAGCATCTGGAAACTGGGGATCTGAAGAGGAGACGGGAAGCGTTTTACTCTCCACGTAACCATGGGACCAAAGGCAGCAGTAACCTAATTCCAGGTCATTAATTAAAAATCCTAGAGACTGTAGCACATTAGAATTAGCTAGGACGGGCGCCCCGCCAGCTCCTGGGGGCAGAGGGAGGGAGGGCCCAGGAAACCTACAGTGGGGACACCGGGCGCTGAGGAAGGTGGAGGTGCTCTTCACCCATGCACAAGTGTGTGCATGCACACACACACAGAAGTGCACACACATGTTTGTGCACACAGGTGCTCATGCACACGGGCACACACATGTGCCTGTCAGTCCTGCAGAGCCTGGGGTCTCTTCCACAGCCCGTGGGCGGTGCGGCAGCCCCCAGGGCACAGAGACCGGCCCGGAGGCTGGACTCACCACGTTGACGTTCCTCCTGGAGACAGCGAAGCTCACAATAGCCGCGGGAATGCACTGGAAAGAAAGCAGAGCTCAGTGAGCGGCGGTCAGTCTCCACACATCCTTGGAGTCTAATCTTCCAATGGCCCAAGATGTCGGCAGAACCAGCGTTGCCAGATCTCTAGACGCAGGTTTTGCTGGACGTTGAAAGGTCCTCAGATCTGTCAGAGGAATTTATTCTGGAAAAAGTCTTAACATTTCTGATGAGATGGGAAAGACCTTCGCTGATGAGCAGTATTCGAGGTGGACACACTTGGAAGCTGGGCAGCAGCTTCCTGTGGATGGAGACCAAGCTTGGTCTCCACCTGAGAAGTCGCACCGCAGGAAGGAAACGGAACTGTCCAGGAGTTCAGAGCCTCAGCAGGTTCTTATCGGGGCCCCACATTGACCCCTCCAGAAGCAGAGGACAAGGGAGGGGGCAAGTGTGGGTGTGCCAGAAGGTGGGGAGGTAGACAGAGGAGGATGTGCAGGGGCCACACCAGGTGCTGCTCTTGTGGGTGACAGACCCTGCAGACCCCAAAGTTGCGGCAGCTCGAGCTGAGGGGGGCACACAGCAGTGGTTGGATTGGGGGCGGGGCTGGGCCACTGAGGGCTGAGGGGGAGCCCTGAGGACCCCATGGGGGCCTGTCTCTCCAGCCTGTCACCTAGGGTGAAGGGCACTGCCGAGAATTTTGCTGGGACACTCAGCCTAGGTGGGCGTTTCTCCAGCATCACCAGGGTCAGAGGTCAGGTCACTGTGGCCCCAACAAGGGCTGCCCCAGTGGTGAGGACCAAGGGTCACCTAGAAGTTTCAGGGGTGTCCAAACTCCTGGCGTCTTGCACCACACTGGAAGAAGCGCTGTCTTGGGCCACACAGTAAATACACTGCAAACCATAATCGCAAAAAAATCTCATCCTGTGTTAAGTAAATGTACGTGCTTGTGTTGGGCTGTGCGCGGCCCGCAGGCTGCAGGTTAGGCACTGCTGCTTGAGGACGGCGAGGGCAGGACGGGTTGTTCCCAGGGGTTTGTTCTAAGGCAGCAGAGGCTGGCACCGTGGGGCAGGGATGGTGCGAGGGGACCCTGTGTCTGTGTTGCAGACGTTCAGGGACAGTGATGAGGCTGGAGCCGGAGAGCAGGCAGGCAAGAGGTCCCCCACGAGACCTGGTACGTGTCCTGGGACAACCAGTGGCCCCCACAAGCAGGGCACAAGCTGTGGGAGGGTGGGGTGCAGCTCAGTGTCCTGGAGGGCCCGCTGCCTCTGAGGCCAGAGGCCAGGGTGCCATTTCCAGCCCAGAGTCTGCGGAGTGGCTCAGACTTGCTTCATCGGCGGTTTCAGAGGTCCTCAACCCCACTGAAGCTGCAGCCCCGTGAGGGGGCTCTGAACGCACGGCAAGGGATAGCAGTGTGTCACTCTCAGAGCACAGACCCAAACACACATCCTCAAACTTCATGCCAGGGATGGAACCAATGGCGCTGCTTACCGAACCCGCAGCACAGCGCAAGTAATCCATCTCGGAAGGAAACACGTTTCCCAGGTACAGCGAAAAGCCCGAGGTCACAAGCAGGCAGCCCTGCAACACAGTGGCAAGTTCCAGTGACAGCACCGCACGGCAGAACGCCACGGAGCCCAGTCGTCTGTACACACCAGCACCGCGCCTGGGTCCCGCCAGACCTGAGTCCTGCCCAAAACCCTCCCTCCAGTGCCAGGCTATGGGCTTCACCATTTACTTGAAGAAGAAAATTTAAGGCAAGAAATGGCACCTCTCCTCAGAAAACACCCCCCCCAACATGTGCGATTTCCGGGCCCCAGGATCCACACCCCCAGGTCCAGGCATGAAGCCCACCCGGCTCAGGGCTGGGAGACGGACGCTCACTGTAGAGGGTGAGGTCGCAGGGTGGGTGGGGGTCAGTGTGAACGGCCCCTCAGACCCGGGATCTGGGCAGGGGGCCTTGCGAGTCCCACTGTGATGGTAGTACTGGGACCCAGGAGCCTGGGGTGGGTAGCGAGGTCCCAGCCTGGGTCCTGGGTTCTTAGCCAGGGTGGCAGGGAGCCCTGGGGTCCCCAGGTGACTGCGCTCATGCAGGCCAAACTACCTCCTTCGGTCGTCGCGTGCCTATCCAAGCATGTCTGGAGGTGACTGTCCCAGGACCCCTGGCAAGACTCCTCCAGCGTTTGGTCCTCCTGAGGCCTGACCCCCAGCTCCCTACTGGCCCTATTCCTTGGCCCCTGGGCTGCTCTGACTCCACAGCCTGGCCCCCCGCCTGGGACACCACCCCACTGTCACCCCACCACTGCCAGCAGCTCCTCCCCACCTGTGCAGGGTGACCCCAGATACCCCCAGCAGTTGAGGGGCATGGAGGTTGACCACACACCATGCATGACCCTGCAGAGGGGCAGGTGGACCCTGGGCGGTCCCCACCGTGGCAGGACACGGAGCAGCCCGAGCCCGAGGCCTGGGGCTGGAGCCGCAAATGCCGGCGAGTAGAGGGCAGCGAGTTGCACGGCACAGCCCACGGCCCTCCAGGGCAGAGCGAGGGAGCTGATCTGTCCCCCGGGGCCAGGGGCAACACCAACCGGGGACACGTCCTGGGGACGGTGACCCCCTGGCCCTGGCATGGATACTCACCCCCATCAGCACAGAGAAAACCCATGTCTTGTGGCTGAAGCAGGAGGGCAGCCTCGAGGACAGCTGCAGGTCGCCGGGCTTGGTGTCTGTGTAGCTCCCTGCGTCGGGCCGTCCCCGCTCCAGGGTGGCCATCCGGTCATAGCTGGGCTCCTCCCTGCACGACTCCTCCCGCGCCATGGCGCTGGGACGGACGCTGAGCTCGGTGCCCACGGCGGCTGTGCCTGGGACCCTGCGTCACCTCTGCTGCTTTGGACCACTCTGAAAATGCTCCAGTTAAACTAGGTTGTTTCCCGTAAAATAAGTCTTGTTCGAACCGAAGGGCTGTGAATTTGAAGAAAACAAGCACTTAACTGGTAAGTGCTAAAGCCGTCTTCTGAGGGAAATCTGCCTGCCCGTCTGCGTTCAGGGTCGGGTGCCCACTGACCGGCCCCCAGACCTTTCAGTGCCCACTTCCCGGGAGGCTTTGGCTCCTTCAAGCCCTTTAGTTGCTCAAGGTGATAACAGAACCAGCGTCAGGCCCCGTCTGTCCGTCCGTCCGTCCGTCTGTCGGTGCTCACCGCCCAGCTGCTCCTGGGCGGCACTGGTCTCTGGGTGATGGGCTCACTGCTGCCCAGGGCTTCCAGCAACAACTATTCACAAAGGAACAAAAGCCCAGCAAAGCTGCACTTAAGCCAGGAGCAGGAGAACCTCGTCCTGAATTTCAATGAGATGAGGCGGCGACCCTGGAAAGTTCGCGGTGGTTGTGTAACTGCTGGCGCAGAGCCTTGCTGGCCCTGCCTTAACTCCACCGGGAAACAGAGGGGCCCCGAGGTCCCACTCAGGGCGGGCAGACAGGTTGCGGGTGCAGGGACGGGTGTCTCTGGAGAAGCGTGCCTGAGTGGAACCCCCAGCACGGAGTCCTGCAGGAGGAGGCCGGTGCAGTTTGGAGGCATAACTTTTCATTCAAAGGCCTCATTATACCTCCTTCCAAGCAGCCCTTCTCCGTTCCCGGTGATCACATGAGGAAACCTCCTGCCCGGTGGCGCGCGCGCGCGCGCGCACACACACACACACACACACACACACATTTGCACTCAGCCCGGCAGGGCGGCCCCTGACCCGCCCGGGCCTCTGGTCTGTGGTCCCACCGGTAGTCCCAGAGCTCCCTGGCGCCCTTTACTTCTGCTCACTAGGCAGAGAAAAAGGCCAAGAACGTACCGCGCCAGGTCATGCTGGCACGCCCACAGTCGCGGCAACAGTTTGCGCACACGGCCCAAACTCGAGCACTCTGAGACCAGCTCCTCCAGCTCGGACCCTAGGCGTTTGAGCAGAGACATCGCCAATCATGGGGCACTGTGTTGTTTTGGCTTTTCCGAAAGCCCCAGTGAGGAGGCCAGTGCTCACACACTGTAACCTACGGAGTAAAGAAGGGATTGAAAAGCCTCCCAAACATCTTTATCGACTTTCTTTTAAAGCGATAAGCAGAATTGTTAGGAATTGGTCCACCTGGACTGAGCCCTTCTGCGCTTCTTCCTGTTATTTTCAAGTGTGTGATTCTATCATTTACAAAGTGACTCCCGATATCTCCAGCACCCAGCCGGCACCACACACAGTTATCACAAAAAATATTACCGACTGTATTTATTCCCTGTGCTGGGCCTTATATCCCCATGACTGTCTGTAACCACCGATCTGTCTGTACTTCTCAGTCCCTTCACCTTTTTCACCCAGCCTCCAACCCCCGCCCCTCTGGCGGCATCGGTCTGTTCTCTGTGTCTGCGAGTCTGTTTCTGTTTTGTTTGCTCATTTGTTTTGGTCTTTAGATCCCATGTATCAGTGAGATCATACGGTATTTGTCTTTCTCTGACTTACTTCACTCAGCACACACCCTCTAGGCCCATCTCTGCATTTCTCTTTGCTGGGAGGAAAACGTTCAGCAGATCTCACCATATCTGTGCTTTTCCAAAGTTGTTTTCTACTAAGAAATACAAACAAGCTGCCTTGAATGAGGGATCATGGTGCAGACACCTCAAGCCTCCAGAGTCGTGGTCACTTGAGAAACGCTTCTTTGACTCTGGCAGCGCCAGTTTCTGGAACAAGTCCTGTTCCTTCATATCTCCAAACCGACTCTTGTTCCTGCAACCGCCGACCTCCCTCTCCTGCTGCTGAGGTCTTCCCCCGGCTTCCACATTCTTGCCTCCGTTCAGCAAATATTGGGTTGGCAAAGTCTGCTTACTTTTCTCGGTAAAGTAAAAGACACAGTTTTCATTTTCACCAATAAGTTTATTGATTTGAGTATGTCAGCTAGCCTCTCTCTATTGGCTTCTAGAGGGTAGAGGCCAGGAGAGCCCACCGGCGCAAAGCCCCGCCCACCTGCACAGAGCCCCGCCCACCAGCGCGATCCTCGCCCAGGCCTTGGCGTCATTCCCCATAAGTCACCGCGCTTCACTGGCTGGCGCACTAACGGTCGCCAACGGCCAACCCCAGACTGCTAACGGTCACAGGGGGCACGCGGGCCCCACTGGCCAATGTCGACAGGACTTGGGCACAGGCGTGGCCACTGTGATCCCCATTGGCCAAACCCCACCGGGCGCAGTTGCAGGCATAGAAGGGGCAACCCTATTGGCCAAGGTAAAAGGGGTGCTGGCGAAGGCGTCAGCACGGCCACCCCATTGGCCGAGCTCCACGATGCAAGGCGCAAGCGCGGGCTCGATCACCTTATTGGCTGAGAGCGGTGGCAGCAACGTGGCCACGTGCAGGAGCCTTGCGCTGCTGGGGACATTGCGGACAAGGCGGCCGGCGGGCCATGCTGCGCCTCGCCGCCAAGCTAGTGGCTTTCTTCTGGAGGAAGGCGGATGGGCCGGAGGAAGAGGTCCGTCCGCCGGGGCTCGAGCCCCCGGAAGGTGCGCGTGGGACAAGGCCGACTTGCAGTGGGGTCGGGGCAGGCACAGGTTGGGGGCGGGCCTCGGCCCCGGAGCGGTCTCCGCTACATCCTTGTCCGGCTGAGAGCTGCAGTCAGGCCCTGTTCTCTAACCTCCCCAAAAGGAGGCCTGTGATCTGTCTCTTTCTTCATCCGGCCCTCTGTGCAGTGTGGACTTTAAGAGGCAGCCCAAGCTAGGGTTCCACTCCAGGAGGTGGCGGGGCCGGTTGTAACCTGCGCTCCGCAGGTGTCGCCTGTGACGGGAAGCAGTGGAGCAGGTGCAGTGAGGGCGCAGGACGCTGGCCGCAGCAGTGTTCTCGGCCCTGGGTGGAGAGGGTCACTGAGTCGCTGGGGCATGCCCTGCTCCCAGGATGGTTTTTCCCCAAACCCGGAATTGCCTGCGTTGCTTTCTTTAGCGATACAGAACCTCTCGATGCTGCTGCTGCCGCCGCCGACTTTGATGATGACGAAAGAAAACAGTTCCCCAGATGTGACAGTGGCATCGACAGTTCACGCTGCACCCTGACCTGTGCCGGCCTCTCCGGTTTCTGCACTGCTCCTTGTTTTGTTCCTTGGACAGCTCTTTGGGTCCCCTTCACAGGTGGAGCGGGCACAGTGTGGCCAGGGACCCGGCCTGGGTGTGCATGTTGCAGGGGAAGAGCTGGAGTCGGAGCTACCGGCAGTCCGCCTCATACACTGACTTTCTGAACCCTCCCTGGAGGTCCTCCCACCCGCTGCGTCCCCCATACTCCGCCTTGCCTTCCTCCCGGAAGGCAGGGTCGCTCGTGTGGTCAGTGTAACCTTTCTGTTTGCCCACCTAGGTGACACCAACTTGAAAACCGTGCGGGGTGTGGTGACGAGGTACTGCAGCGACTACGGCATGATTGATGATCTGATCTACTTCTCCAATGAGGTTGTGACTGGCAAGGCCCTTCTGAACGTCGGGCAGGAAGTCATTGCCTTCGTGGAAGAAGACAAAGTGTCCAACGGCCTGAGAGCAGTCAGGGTGAGGCCTGGGCTGGTCCTGGAAGTTGCTTTGCCACAGGGTTTCACACGGCTGCACTGTTCAGGTGGCCCCGGGAGACAGCCTGGCCAGGGGAAGGAGTGGGGTGTCCTGCCTGGCGTGCATTTGTTCTCACCGGGTCTCTGTTTTAAAAAATCAGTGGTGGTCACTGTAAATCATTCAAACACCATGGGAATTTATAATTTGTAAGTGGGCCTCTCATTTGATATCATGGAGAATGCTTACCATTTATATAGTCTTCTAGTCTTTAAAAGGTATTATTAAAAATGATAGTTATTGCACCCTTTGTTAATGCAATTAGCAAAGACAGTCAGTGAGCTCTATTACTCAACTTTTTTCATTTAAAAAGTAGTATTTTGAGGCAGAAGCCCTGGCTGGTGTGGCTCAGTGGATTGAGCGCTGGACTGTGAACTGAAAAATGGTCTTTGTGTGCTCCAAGTTGTTGGAAATAGAATTGTTAGTGTAAGGGCAGGCACGTGTCACTTTTTAATGGTGGTCACCTAACCTCCCTCCCGCAATGGAGTGCTGCACTGGACTCGCAGGAGCTGGCCGACAGGCCGCCTGCGCCTGGTGTCGGGGAGGGCAGGCGTGTCCTCGCTCTGGACCCTCGCCGGTCCGATCGGTGACCAGTGACCTCGTTGTTGTAGTTTGCGCCTCAGTTTTACGAGAGATCAGTGCTTCACTTTTTTGTAGGAATTATTTTCATGTCCTTTGTCCGTATTTTTTCTTGGGTCCAACTTTTTAAATTAAAAGTATATATATTAGGGAATTTATAGCTTTTTAAGGAAAATTATTATATGAAAGCGTTGCAAATATATCCCCCAAGATTGCTGTTTGGCTTTTGTTTTATAAAGTCCTTCTGCAGTTAAATGTGTCTGTCTTCTCATTGTAGTTTCTGGGCTCCGTACGAAACCTGAGAGAGGCTTTCGTCTGGTGATTGTTTATTGGCAGCCACATGTTTACCCTGCCTGGAACTCACTGGTGTGCAGACTGAGAGAAGGAACCAGTGGCCACCAGCCGTCCCACTGAGTAGTCCACTTCCCCCACTGATTGGAAAGGTCCCTTTATCATGCATTGGAAATCCGCATGCCAGGGACCCTGCCTGGCCCGGTCCGCGCTGATGCCTGCGAGGACCCCCGGCCAGGTGGTGCCTGTGGGTGGAAGGCAGGCAGGTCCCCCTCCCATGCCGAGTGCGGGGAGCTCTCCTGGCTCTCCCCTCATCCTGACCGATATCAGGGCTGGCTGCTGTCCGGCGCCCGGCTCAGGCTCTCGGTTGGACAGCGCTGAGTTGGTGGCTCGTTCAGGCTCGGTGCCGGGCGGAGCCTCTCACGTCTTCTCCACGCACAGCTGACGTCTGTTCACGCACCTGCGTCTCCCCTTCTGTTCTCCCCATGGTTCCGTGTTTTCCTTCACCTCGGTTCCCAAAATTCCTCGTTGGGTTTATTTCCAAGAATTTTAAAGTTTGTGTTTAAGTATCAGTATAATTTTACTTAGTGCTTTAAAGTTAAATTCTTCTTCCTATACAGGAGAGCTATTGGTTTCTGTCACATGATTTGGTAGCTGGCAAACTTACTGAGCTCAACTACATTTTAAAAACGATCGCGATGTACTTTGTCACTATTCTGATTAGCAAATGCTATCTTAACGCCTAATATCACCTTTCTCAAATTTTAAAGATAATACACACATTCTAGAATCACATTCAGTACAATAGCTTCCAGTTGTGTGGCTATTTAAATTTATTAAAAGTAAGTGCAGATTTAAAATTAGTTCTTCAGTTTCACTAAGCGCATTTCAATAGCTGAATGCAGCTGGTGCTACCAAATTGGGCAGCACAGACCCAAAATGTTTCTGTCACTGAAGGTCTGCTGGGTCGCTCTGCCCTGGACCACTACGAAGGAGAAGCAGGCTCCTCCACGCCGCGCCTCCTCCCTGGCCCCACCCTGGCCCCCCCCACCCCGTCCACTCTGAGCCCTTGTGCAGGGTCACGGGGCCGCCTTTGGTTCGTCCGCCCATGTGAACTGCAGTACGTGCTTACCTCCACCGGGACAGGTGTGCAGCAGCCCGTTTACCTGACCCTCTGGATGTCTTCGCTTGTTTTCTGTTTAGGTGTTCCGCTGTGGTAGAATACACCTAACATAAAGTTTGCCACTTTTCAAGCACACCTCAGTAGCACTAAGTGCGTTCGCTTTGCTGTGCGGCCGCCACCACCGCCCGTCCTCGGGGCTTAGTCGCCCTTCCCAGTCGAACCTCCTCTAAATGACCCGCTGTTGCTCCTGTCTCAAAGTTTGGCTCTTTCGAGTCCCTCCTGTAAGTGGAATCACACACGTGTGTCCTTCTGTGTCCGGCTTGTTGGACTTGGCCTGCTGTTTTTGAGGTTTGTCGTCCGTGTAACGTCAGAACCTCACTCCCTGTGAGGCCGAGGGACGCCCCGCTGTGTGGGTGGCCCACGCATCTCTCCACACGTCCACGATGGACACTTGGGTTGTCTCTGCCTTCGGCTGCTGTGAACAAGTATCTGTTTTCTTCTGCGTGCGTACCTTGCGGTGGGACGCAGGGCCACGCGGCAGGTCCGTGTTGCGCGTTGGAGGACCTGACGGGCGCTCCCCGGGCGGCTGCGGCGCCTCGCGTGCCCGCCAGCCGCGCCCGACGCCCGGCGTGTGCAGCTCGGCCGCCCGAGCCGTTCTCTCTGTCGGCACAGCCGTCCTCGTGGACGCGGAGTGGCGGCGGCTTGGTTTTCATTTACCGTTTTCTTACAGTTACATCGAGGCATCTTTTCATAGACTTGTGGGTTATTTAGTATTTTTTGGAGAAATGTCTCTTCGAGTCCTTGGCCATTTTTTTTTAATTATTTTATTGTTGTTCAATTACAGTTGTCCGCATTTACCCTCCCCCCACCCCACCCCAGGCAAACCCACCTCCCTCCCTTGCTTCCCCCCTCCCCCTTGGTTTTGTCCATGTGTCCTTCATTGCAGTTCCTGAATACCCTTGTCCCCCTTCTCCCCTTCCCCTTCCCCTCTGGTTACTGCCAGAAT
>PVJI01032504.1:0-12142 GCA_004026765.1 Micronycteris hirsuta
TAAAAAAAAAAAAAAAAAAGAAAGGTTAACCATCCAAGTACTGACTAATATAGAGAAACTAGAACTGTCATAAACTACTGGTGGAAATAAAAATGGTGAAATCATATGGGAAAAAAAAAAGAGCAAGAAGGAACAGTGCTATATAGGAGTAACATTTCTATATATCACTGGAAATAATTTAGTATAGATTTTAGGTATATTCTTTTTTAAATTTTTTAAATTGTTTTTACATTACAGTTGTCCCAATTTTTCCCACTTTGGCCTCCTGTGCCCATCCCTACTCCCCCCACTCCCACAGTCAATCCCCATACTGTTCGTTGTCCATGTCTGTGGGTCATTCATACATGTTCTTTGATTCTTTTAAGTTAAGATGTATGTTGTAAACTCCAGAACAATCATTAAGAAAATAACTCAAATTACTAAAATCAGAAATAAAAGAGGGGTCATGACAACTGACATTTCAGAATTATAAAGATTATAAGGGAATACTATGAACAAGTGCGTGCAACAAATTAGGTAGCTTAGATTAAATGGTCAAATTCTTTTAACATTTTTTAATTTATTGATTTTAGAGAGAGGAAGGGGAGAGAGAAAGAGAGAAAAACAATTGATCTGTTGTTCCACGTATTTATGCGTTCATTAATTGCTTCTTCTATGTACCCTGACCAGGGGATCAAACTGCCAACCTTGTCATAAGGTGATGACACTCTAATCATCTGAGATACCCAGCATGGACAGAAATGGTCAAGTTTTTAAAAAGACACAAGCTACCAAAACTGACTCAAGAATGGAAAATCTGAATAGATATATGACAAGTAAGGAGATTTGATTAATAATTATTCTTCCATAGGGAGGAGGGTAGGGGGTGGAGGGATTAAACAACAAGGAAAAAAGACTCATGGACATGGACAGCAGTGTGGTGATTGCTGGGGGAGGGGAGAATAAGAGGACTAAATAGTAATGAAATAATATAATAAAGATTATATATTTAAAATAAAAAATAATTATTCTTTACACAAAGAAAAAATGAGGCTCAGATAACTTAATTACTGAATTCTACCAAATATTTAAGGAATTACGGATATAAACTCCTCACAAATTACTCCAAAACTAGATAGAGGGAAAACTTTTCAAATCATTCTATAAAGCCAGTATTATGCTGATACCAAAACCAGACAAAGATATCACAAAACACTGCAAAGTTTTTTTGGAATATAGATGGAAAAACCTGAACCAAATTCTATAAAACTGCTCCATGTAAAAAGGATTATACAGTGACCAAATGGGATTCATCCCAGGAATGTAATGTTGATTTAATGTCTGAATATTGATTAATATAATACACCACATTAATAGAATAAAAGACAAATACCATGTGATTATCTCAATAGATGCAGAAACAATATCTGACAAAACGAAATATACTTTCATAATAAAAACATGAAACAGACTAGGAATAGAAGGCAACCTCCTCAGACTAATAAAGGACATCTAACAATAATTCCACAGATAATATCATACTTAATTTAAAGAGGGTGAATTATTTCCCCTTGATCAGAAACAGGACAAGGATGCCCACTCTCATGACTTTTATTCAATATTATACTAGAAGTTTTAGGCAAAGCAAATAGGCAAGAAAAAAATAAAAGACACTCAGATTGGTGCCCTGGCTGGTGTAGCCCAGTGGATTGAGCATGGGCTGGGAACCAAAGGGTCCCGGTTCGATTCCCAGTCAGGGCACATGTCCGGGTTGCGGGCCAGGTCATGAGAGGCAACCACACATTGATATTTCTCTCCCTCCTTCCTTCCTTTCCCCTCTCTCTAAAAATAAATAAATTAAATCTTAAAAAAAAAGACATTCAGATTGGAAAGGAAAAAGTACAACTATTTGCATATGGCATGATCTTGTATATAGAACATTTGAATGAATCCAATAAAAATATTAAAACTAGTAATAATTTTGGCATGGATATAAGATAAAAAAGAAGTGTACAAAAATCAATCATATTTATATGCACTTTCTATGAGGAATCTGAAAATAAAGTTAAGAATATAATTCCGTTTACAAAAGCATAATAATAATGAAACACCTAAGAATAAAATGAACAAAATAATTGTAAAACTTGTACTCTAAAAACTATAAATTATTGTTGAAAAATTAAAGAAGATCCCAATAACTGGGAAGATAGTTTATGCATGTCATGTTTATGGATTATAAGACAATATTGTTAAGATAGTACTACTCTCCAAATTTACACATACAACACAAGCCCTACAAAAATCCAATCTGGCTTTATTTTGAAAAAAAATGGCAACCTAATCCTAAATTTCACATGAAAATAAAGTACTCTAGAATATCTAAATTGTTCTTGAAAAAAAGATGGAAAAAAATTGAAAGACTCACAGTTGTTGATTATATTGATTTCAAAATTCACTACAAGCTATGGTAATCAAGATAGTGCAGTAATGGCATAAAAATAGACATGTAGATTAAGAAAATATAATAGAGGATTTAGAAATAAATCTTCAGCCCTAGATGGTGTGGCTCAGTGGATTCAGTGCTGGCCTGTGAATCACTTGGTCACCGGTTTGATTCCCAGTCAGGGCACACACCTGGGTTGTGGGCAAGGTCCCCAGTTTGGGGCACACAAGAAGCAATCACACATTGATGTTTCTTTCCTTTCTTTCTCCCTCCCTTCTCCTCTCTCTAAAAATAAACAAAATCTTTAAAAAATAAAATTTAATATTTATGGTAAATTAATTTTCAACAAGTGTGTCAAAACCATTCAATAAACAAAGAATAATCATTTCAATTAATGGTGTTGGGACATTTGGATATCACATTGAAAAAAATTAAATTGGACCCATACTTCACACCATATACAAAATTAACTCAAAAAGCAACAAAGATCTAATTGTCAGTGTGAAAAACTATAAAATTCTTAGAAGATAAGTTTGGAGTAAATTTCATGACTTTGGATTAGGCAGTGGTTTCTTAGACATAATACCAAAAGCATAAACAACAACAATAAAGTAAATTGGACATTATCAAAATTAGAAATGTTTGTTCTTCAAAGAACACCATCAAAAAGTGAACATACATTCAAAACAATGGAATACAATATCCATGAATCATGTATTTGATAAAGAAACTAGTAGTATTCAGAGTGTATTAAGAACATGTACAACTCAATAATAAAAAGTCAAACAAATCAATTAAAATGGGCAAAATATTTAAATATGTATTTCAAAAAAGATATGCAAATGATCAATAAGCACATGAAAAGATGTTAAACATCATCAGTTAGTAGGGAATTTCAAATCAAAACCACAATGAGATACTACTACATGATCACTAGGGTCTCCAAAGATGCATGACAAATGTTGATGAGGGTGTGGAGAAATATAAATGGTGTAGCTCCTTTGGAAAACACTTTGGCAATTCCTCAAAAAAGTTAATCATAATCACAGCATTACATTGGACCCAGTAATTTTACTCAATATATACCTAAGATAAATTAAAAGATATGTTTATACAAAAACTTGTACATGAATGTTCATGGCATCATTATTTATGTGAGCCAAAAGGTAGAAACAATCCACATGATCATAAACTGATGAACGAATAAACAAAATGTGGTATATCTGTACAAATATATGTACTATTATTTGTCAATAAGAAAGAATAAAAAATTCATACACAGTACAACATGGATTAGCCTTGAAAACATACTAAATTAAAGAAGTCAATCACAAAACACTATATATTGTGTGTTTCCATTTATATGAAATGACCAGAGTAGACAAACCCATAGATACAGAGCAATATTAGTGGCTTCCTAGGGCTGGGGCAGGTGTTGTGAGACAGTTGAATATTTGAGGAGAAATGGGAGAGACTGCAAATGGGTATGAGGTAGGATGGTAAGAAGCTAGGAAAATTCCTTGGCAAGTAGAATAGGGAAACTGAGACAGATAGCTGAACAAACTGACTGAGCAATTTATAGCCAGATATAAAGGTCACGATGTCCCCTGAGGTAAATCTAGGCTTTACTTGTATTTCAGCTCCAGGCCCAGAAAAGCAGCAGAATCAGGGTGATGTTAGAATCAGCTACAGTGACTAAGGCCAATCAGAGGAGACCATGACTCTGAAAGGGCGCACCTGGAAAACCGATATTCTGCTGAATCCCTCCCCTGAGATGTCCCCTCAGATTCCTGCCTATGAGAGATAAAAGCCTAAAGACGAAGGACACAGGGCTCACTCTCTCTCTGGAAAGCAGCCCGTGCCATTCCCTTTCCCCTCTTTTTACCTCTCTCCCTCCCCAACAGGCTCGCGGCTCCAAAACTCTAAGGGACCCTGAGACTTGCAATCAGGAGAGCAATGGGCAACTGCAGCTAGTCCCAGACTAATCCCCTGAACCTGTCCCCAGTGCCCTGCTTTCTGACTTCACTGTGGGCTAAAGCAACCCAGCCAGGATTCTTATTTTTTCCTCTATGCCAAACCCTTTATTGTTTCACTGTCCTCAGCTTTAATAAACGTACCCTCATAGTCACATGGACTCATGTTGAGAAATATTTCCTACACAAAGTCAGGAACCCACACACTACACCTGGCCCTAGGCAAACCCCACTCAGGGCCAGGCCCCTGTCCAGTAACAGGTAGAGTTTCTTTTTCAGTTTTATTGAGATATAATTACATATAAAATTATGTACCGTATTTTTCGGACTATAAGATGCACCTTTCCCCTCCAAATATGGGAGGAAATGGGGGTGCATCTTATAGTCCAAATGCGTCTTATGTATCTTACCTGGCTGTTTACATTTATATTGGTAAAATATTATGTTATTTATGTTACTAAATATTTTATCACATTTTTTGCTTCAAATTTTTTTTCCTATTTTCTTCCTCTAAAACCTAGGTGTGTCTTATGGTCCGGTGCATCTTATAGACCGAAAAATACGGTAAGTTCTAAGTGTACAAAATGTTGATTTGATGCACATATATTGCAAAATGATTACCAACATAAAATTAGCTAACACCTCCATCATGCCACATAATTATAATTTTTTTTGGTGTGGGGAGAACATTTACCATCTACTCTTTTAGCAATTTTCAGCTATATAATGCAGCATGATTAAGTAAGATTCCCAGAACTTAATTTGTAATGCAAAATTTCTTTCTGTGATGATGAAAATATTCTAAAATTGATTGCAGTAATGTGTGAATTTTGTGATAAATGAATTATAAGCTCAACAAAGCTGTTTAAAAAAGAAGTCAAAGAACACTTTAATGGAAAGTGGAATTAGAACTGAAAATGGAAAATAGGTAGAATTTGGTTAGAAGATGATAAACCTGGTTGGGGAGATGTGGGGGAAAATTTCAGAGGAGTTTCTATAGATAGAGGAGTGTGTGATCTAGGCGATCATGTCAGCTTCTTATGCAGTGATCATGACATGGTACAAGTGTAATTTAGATTAATCTGCCCTTTGTGAGCCAGAGTCATGAACATCTGGGGACACAGGGAAGGGAGTCAGGGAGGTGAGTTAGGATGCTCCTGTTTGAGAAGGTGTTTGTATAAATATAGAGGAAGAGATATTTGTGGAAGAAAGAATTGACAGGATTGGGTGACCAATTAAGCAGCAAGAGTCAAGCTATTGAGCAATGAAAGAGATCGTGAGAGATGTTGCTTTGCTATATCATTTACTTGGTGACCAAAACACATATTACAAAATTGCCTTGAGAACAACACACCCAAAATTACAAATGCACAATTCTTCATGATTAGCGTAACAGCACATTTAATCCCACAGCCTCACTTCAGAGAATTTATGTCAGGGAACCATGGAAATACCTGAGCCGGAAGATGTGGAGTGAAGACGTGGCTCCGCCACTAATATTTCCATCTGAAACAAGGAATTGCTCTCTTTGTTTGTTTTCCTACCTGTAAGATAATGACTGACCATCTGAAAATCCAAATTCATGCTGGCTTGGTAGGGCTCATAGGGATAGCAAAGATAAAAGAAGGAGGGAAGGGAGGAAGGGAGGGAGGTAACAAGGGAAGGAAGGAAGGGAGAGAAGGAGGGAAGGAAGACCAAATAAAATAAAGGAAAGAAAGCAAACTAATATAGGTGAACTTCCTTCACCATGAAAAACCAAGTTTATACATACACACATACTTATTACCTTGCATTTTTTATCACAGCCACCCGTTGAATTTTTCTGTAGGTCCCAGTCGCGGTCATAAAATTAGGTGCTAGAGGTGTCCTTCTCAGTGACAAAGACCACCGCTTTACAATCTCTCCTTTGGTATGCTGGGGCTGTGTGAAATGCCTGCTCTTTCTGAGGGCCTTCAAGCTGGTTAATAGCTTCTGCTATACATATGCTAATTGATCACAGGAATTCTGCTTGAGGCTTGAGCAGCCCCTTTGTCAGTGAAGGGGTGGGGAAATAAGCACAAAGTATTCACTGCACAACCAGACTCGGATCAGTGGGGGTCGACCAGGAACAAAGGGATTAGAAATATCACACTTTTCCTAGGATCCCTTTTCAGTGGCTGTCTGCATTCCCCACCCACCGCATGCTCCCTTACCTTGACAATAAAAGATGCATGAATTCCATACTCTCTTAAAATAGATTTGTGAAATGCTATAAGGCACCCCCATCTTCTTGAGCTAGGCTTTATCAATCAATAAACATTTCCTTGCTTCAAATTCTGATCTATTGAATATTGGCCTTTCTTTTAAAGCATGGGGACTGGAATCTTGAACCTGTGACAGCTATGTCTCACAGAGCTGGTGGGCGGGGGAGTGGAAAGACTCAGAAACATTGATGTGGTTATAAGCTGAACTTTGTCGTTATGATAGGGGACTCAAGAGTTGGAAAATTTTAGTTTAAGGTAAATAGTTATAAGCCTAGTAAGTAATGCATATGTTAAAGCCATTGATTCAGAAACTACAGATATGACCCATCCTGGCTCCGGGGAGAGACAGCCAACCTCCTAGGGCACCACTAAAGACCACTGCCTGGGGACAAGTGGAGGCATCCAGGCCATTGTGTTCCATAGAGAGACAGATGACCACCCGACCACCAGCCCCTGGGAATAGCTAACTGCCCAGGGTGAGAATACTGCAGTGTTTTCAAGCGAATTTTCCCTGAATTTCAAAACCCCTCACTGCACTTTGTTCTCTGTTGTAAAAAGGCTGGCTTGGAAAGAAAATGTAAGATGGTCCATTAGGGTATGAACCCGCAGTCTTAGATTGCCAGCCATCTGAATAAAGTGCCCATAAAGACTCAATCCCCTTCTCTGCTTAATGGGTTTGGCATGTGACAGGCAGTTTCAGTTATAAGCCGAACTTTGAAAAAGACTGGCTTGTGTGGGTCAGTGGACTGAGCGCCAGCCTGTGAACCAAAGGGTCGCCGGTTCAATCCCCAGTCATGGCACATGCCTGGGTTGAGGGCTAGATCCCTGGCTGGCGATGTGAGAGAGGAAATCAGTTGATGAAACTTTCACACATTGATGTTTCTCTCCTTCTCTTACTTTAAAACAAGAATTGTAAAACTGATCAAAGTTTTTCCTTGGGCAGCAAGGGAGAAGGAATACAGAGCCCAGAAGCCCTCCACCTCTTCGCCCTGTGTCCTATAAACTGGTTACCAGGTGGTAGATCAGTCAGGCCAAGGCAGCAAGCAAGTGGGTCTCTGGCTTCTAGCCTCAGCCCTGATTGGCTATCTCAGAGCAACTCTCTGGGAACCCACGTGCAACCATTGTGGCTCTGGGACAAAAAGTCTACTGTGAATGAATTCTGAGGGGTACACAAAGCCAAGCTGCAGAGGCAGGAGGACTGCAAGTTCTACTAGGTGCACTAAGCCTCTGTAAAAGTGGGAGGAGGAGGAAAAGGCTTACTGGTGGTTTAACAGGGTGAAGCCAAGGGGGGGCCCAAATAGGGATTTGTAATGGGGTTCAGAATTCAAGGTGTCCAGGAAATATTAGAAAAAAATATATAGGATGTTCTCACCCCCACAAGTCTGAGCTGAGGGTGATGGGACACAAGGAGCAATACCATTCAGAGCTCTTTTGTATAGCAGCAGCTTTGCAGCTCACCTCTGGCATGGTCATTTAACATCTCTATAACCTTTAACTGGTTTTATAGATATGTTAAATATCTGTGGTCAAGCTTTGAGCCAGGGGGATGGAAGTGACTTCCACCCAAGATGTGACTGGGAGGCAACTCCCCCTGGTTACAGTGCCTGTGTGAGAGCTTGGAGATGATTGGCTCCATGACATGGGGCCACACCTCCCCACAGTTACCATGGCAGCCCAGTAAAGCTGGAAGACTATGGGAATGCTGGCAGGTGTAATGGATTGTAGGAGGAGTTGGAAATGAGGCTGCAGAGGAAGACTGGTGGGGATTTAAACCCAGGCATGGCAGCCATGCCAAGGGGGTAGGGGCTCCTCGGCTTGGGTGAGAGAGAGGACCATGTGGCTTTGGGTGGCTCCTTTTGCCATGCAGCTTAGAAAGCAGGAGAGACTTTGCCAGGAAGAAAAGGGGTGAAAGAACTCTTGCTGGCGGGTCATGAGAAGGTGCCATATGGCTTTGTATTAACTGGAGATTGCTGTGGGGACACAGCTGATGGTGCCAGGAGCCTGAATCATGGACTTGTACTTCCTTTCCTGAGATACGGTACCCCAGACTGTGAGGGGGAGAAGGAAGAACTGTGTGTGTTTGTGGGTATTCTAAAGAACTTTGGTATTTTAAAGAAGACATTAAGTCATTATTCTAAGTCTGTATAACTTGTGAAGAAATAATTCATTTTCACCAATCTCTGGCATTGAGAGACATCCTTCCTCTGGCAGTGGGCAAAACGAACCTAGTATGGGGGGAGCCCCCAGAAAAAAGGGGGGGTCCTTTTGGTAACATTTTATCATTTTCTGTTCTGTAACAGTGGTGCACTGGCTAGATTGAGATATCTGTCCTAGGGGCACTCACGGTTGTCACAGGTGGGCACAGGTAACCAGGTTCTTGGTGATTGCGGACAAATAATTGAACTGAACACACAGTTTATAGCAGAAAGAGAGAGAGCAGATTTATTAAGCGATAGTACACTCCACAGAACATGGGAGTGGGCCAACTCTGAGCAGAGATTGACCTCATGGGCTGGAGGGACTCTGTTCTTATAGGGTGGATCCTTCCTGACTAGTTTTAGCAGGCTTTGATTACACATGTACAAATAGTTGCATTTCAAAGCTACTGCTCATGTGGTCTCCCATGATTTCTCTTGATTGGCCACTGGAGAAGGGGGTTGCATAATGTTAATTTATTATAATGCTATTATAATGAAATGGGTCCTGTAGCATCTTCTGCATTGGTGCATTCATGAGTCACCATGATTCAGCGCTTTTCCAGAAAGAAAGCTTTCTTTTTCCTCCCTAATCTATTACCAATGGACTTCACATAATCATCTTATGGCTCCTCCTTTGATTCTAATGTATACAATAAGGTGCTAAACTGCCATTCTCTGGAGCATTTCTCAATCCATTGAGATATTGCTTCCTGGCAATTGTCATCATTTTGGCTCAAATAAACTCACCAAAAATTATCTACGGGTTTGAATGTTTCTTCTGTTGACACTCTCTCCAAACAGAGGTGACTTTGAGGTGCACAGGAGATAAGGTGGGGACTATCACAGAACCTCACACAATTTGGCGTGCAGGGTTCTCTTGCACTCTCCAAAGGAAATGTAGAGTGTATGGGAACTGTATTGGGTATTCTTCACCACTGTGAGGTGTTTCCACAGTCTCCAGTGAGAAATATGGGATACAAGGGGAAAACTAGGTTCTTGCACTGTCCTAGGAAAAATGAAGCTTGATGAAAAATATCCACAGTGCTGTTGGGTATTATTGGTGTGGATGAAAAAGGGGCCACATACTAAACCTGAACAGCTGAGGGCAGGCCTGCAAACTCAGAGACCTAAAGTAACCTCCTAGGATGCTCTTATTATAAAAATGTCTAACTAAAAGCGAGTCATGGTGGGTAGTCACATCCTAGGCTGGTACTTTTCCTTGACTTTAACTGAACCAGTCTGTTGTCTTTTTTACATCTACCAGACAGTACCTATCTGATAATATATCTTTGGAATATCAAGTAATTTACTTCCTCCCCACCCCACCCCTCAAAACACAACCACCAAGCCATAGCAGAGACCACAAATCCTCTCATTGTTATTATCATGTCGATTGTTAACTATCCTGCACCCACTTATGTAAAAGAAGTATGTGTCTGTAGGGAAAATGGAGGCAGGCTGGCTTCCTCACCCAGGTTTCTGGGTAATTAAGGGAAGCAGTGTTCCCATAACCTTGAATGGGCCCGACAAGCAGTGTTCTCATAGCCTTGAGACTGGGTCCTATAAACTGTTCCCATAGCATTGAGAGGGCTTGCATGAGTAGTATGAAACTCTGTTGCATAATATCTGTTGGGATCCTGCTGGCTTTGTCTGTGTTCTAGTACTTAAGCAGATAGGGTCTCCTGCTGGGTGCCATGACATGTGCCATACAAGGGGACAGGTGGCATGAAGTGTGTCACGCAGAGACTTGCAGGGAGACATGCAGCTTGCAGTGTGCATGGCTCACTCACTGGTGAATAAAGGCAGGTCAAGCATTCCCACAGCTCTGTGAATATTCTCTCCACTTAAATCCAGAGTGGAGGAGACTTCCTAAGATGGCGGCATAGGTGAATGCACCGTACCGCTTCGCACAGCCAAACAAGGGAAAAAAACAGAAATCTACATATCCAAAAACAGCCAGATCTGACAGAAAATCATATTGAGAGGAAGTCCGACAACCAAGGAATTAAAGAAGATACATTCATCAAGTTTGGTGAGCCAGAAGGTGCAGAGCGAAGGGAGAGCGCTCGGCGACTCCGTGGCGAGCAGGTGAGCAGACGGCAGGTCCGCGGTTGGAGGGGCGGTTCCCGCAGGGCTACCGCACACCCAGACGGGGACCGACTGAAGCTCGGTCTGCGCCCGGCTCATCCAGACCCAGCAGGGCCGAGAGACCGGTGGACTCAGCAGGTCTGCATTCGTGTGCAGAGAGAACCTGGGGGAAGGTGGGGCGCAACTCAACGGCAGATCGAGAGCAGGCGAGGGGGCGGAGTCCGCGGCCGGAGGAACGCCGGGGCCTCACAGGAAAGTTTGCTGGGGAGACCCTCGGGGGATTGGAGCTGTGCAGCCCATCCACCGACCCCGGAGCGACCCCCGGAGCCAGCGCAGAGGGGTCCGAAGTGCTTGCAGGAGGCGGTGTGGGTGCGGAGAGCGGAGAAGGCGCCATTGTGCGCTCAGGCCCCGCCCCCAGAGGCTACGGTCCCAGCACAACTACCGGGAACTTCCCTGCACGGGGGAGCCCCAAGACTCCGCCCCCCTTTCAGTAACAGGTTCACCGAGGGGGGAAAAATGGCCCAAAGAAAGGGACAGATCAAAATCCCAGAGCTAACCGACCAAGAGATAGCCAACCTATCAGATGCACAGTTCAAATCCCTGGTAATAAGGATGCTTTCAGAATTCGACGAAAAATTAACGAACTTGCTTGAACAAATGAGGAGAGATCTGAGGGAACCAATAGAGATAAGGAAACTGGGACTCAAATCAACGGAGTAGACCAGCAGAAAGAAAAAAACATCCTACCAGAAAAGAATGAAGCAACAAGAATTCAAAAAATGGAGGAGGGGCTCAGAAACCTCCAAGACATCTGCAAACGTCCAAAGATACGGATCATCAGACTACCAGAAGGAGAAGAAGAAATCCAAGGAATTGAAAAAATATTGGAACACATAATGATGGAGAATTTCCCGAAGCTGGCGAAGGAAATAGACTTGCGGGAAGTCCAGGAAGCTGAGAGAGTCCCAAAGAAGTTGGACCCAAAGAGGAACACACCAAGACACATCATAATTACATTACCCAAGGTCAAAGATAAGGAAAGGATCCTGGGAGCAGCGAGAGGAAAGAAGACAGTTACCTACAAAGGAATCCCCATAAGACTGTCAGCTGATTTCTCAAAGGAGACCTTGCAGGCAAGAAGGGGCTGGACAGAGGTGTTCCAAGTCATGAAAGGCAAGGACCTACATCCAAGAATACTCTACCCAGCAAAGATTTCAT
>PVJI01032505.1:0-12143 GCA_004026765.1 Micronycteris hirsuta
CTCATCACATGTCACTCCTTGAGGAGAGAGTCAGAAAAAAGCAGCTGGAAGTGAGAATAATTTGCCTTAAGGACTCAAACAGTTCTGCAACATCATGCTCTTCAGTGACTTTCAATGAAGTTGATCTTACTTTTCTAGCCACTTGGCTTCTAATGAAATCTTGTGAAAGAACTTGGGCATGAAGGATTGCACTGGGCAGAGCTGGGGCCAGGATGTTATTTTTCTGCGTTGCACACCTGTGATCTTGTCAGTCTTCCTTTCCCCCATCTTAGCTGCTGTCATGAGCAAGGGAGCCCGAAAGGAGCCACTCACACACATTCGTGTCTTTCCACAGTGCCCTTTTTATTAGGGGAGACCTCCCCAATAAGCCAATAAAGTCACATACAGGTTACACACAGGTTACACACTGAGAGGGGGAGCTTACATGATAGAAACAAGCAGAGAGAGCATCAGCATGAAGTACCCAGTCACTGGCGGCGTCCTCAGATGAAGGGACGGGTGTCGGTATCAAGCCAGGCAGCTGCAGTGGCAGCATGCATCTCGTGAACTGGAAGTCCAGCTGAACCCGTGGTACAGTCAAGCTCCAGCACTGGGTGGTCGGAGCTGTAAGTTCTCACAGCCCACAAGGGTTGGAGGTCCCACTTACATCAGCGTTCAGATGGAATCATCCGAGTGTCCAGACTTGTGGTTTGGGGCATTCCAGGTCCTTCCCAAGGGCATTCCTATTACAACCCATTACCTCAGTCTTGACATAGCACTTGACATAACTGTCATGGCTGACAGTGACTCCATATTGGATTATTAAAAGCATTCAAAAAGCATGCTTTGCTCTAGCTCTACACAGCTGCCCACTCCGTGCTTCTTCCTCTGCTGCTCAAACCTCTGTTCATCCCCACCTCTCTGCAAGTCACTGCTCAGGTGTTAATTTAATCATAGAATTTATTATTATACTTCACATTTTGTTCTGAAGTTCATAGATTATAGGATGATTAGCACTGACAAGGTCATTCATTCATTCACTCATTCATATATTCTTCACATATTTGTGCTTTCTGTCAGGCATTGCTCCAGGCCCTCAGTACTTTCCATTCAAGTTTTAGGGAGATTGATATGCAGAGAAGCCATTATAACCCAGTTGAATAAATTCTATAATGGAAGTGCAGAAGTAGATTGTCACCCTCCGGGGAGGAGACTTTGAAGTCTTCCCAAAGCTGGCAGTGGGCAGATCATAGTTCAGAAAACAGGTGTAGGAATAATGTTTCCATTGGAGAAAAGCATGTGCAAAGACATGGGGAAGCTGATGGACCACCGGTAGCTGAGTATTGCTGTAGGGACATCGTGAGCAGGGATGCCACTGCCAATGGCTTTGAAATGGTGGGAAAACATCTTAATAGACATTGAATGCCTTGCAAGGCAATTTAGATTTTAAACTTAGTGGCAATGAAAAAATCATTGAAGACTTTTTAGTGGATGTATTAAGTTGGAATGATCACTCTGGAACTTAGGGGTATGAATGGGATAGGAGGAGGAATCAGTGAGATTCAAATGAAAGAAATCTAGAAAGAGGTAAATCTATAGAAGCCAGGTAACAGATAATGAAGTTCTGAGCCGAGACAGTGACTCTGGGCATAAAGAGGAGAGATGTTTAGAACCGAAAGATTAACTGGGTGGGGAGACAGAGAAATCTAAAATAAAACCAGGTCTTTCTGATTTTTTTTGATTGGATGGATGGTTGAACCCTTCACAGTAAGAAATCTGCATATATATTCAGAGAACATTTTAGGGCTGAATGAAATGATGAGCTCAGTTGTGTTTAGGTTTGAAAGGAGATAGGGATGGCAACGGAAGTGGAAGAAGTCTGAGAAGTGAAGGTCAAGGACAGAGTTGTGGGATTAGTCTGCACATTTAAGAATATCATTAGAGCCCTGGCTGGTGTGCCTCAGTGGATCGAGCACCAGCCTGCAACCTGAAAGGTCACTGGCTCTACTCCCTGTCGGCTCGTGCCTGGGTTGCACACCCCAACTGACTGATTGATGTTTCTCTGCTTTCCCCTATCTCTGAAAATAAATAAATACAAATATTAAGAAATATATATATATCACTAGAGATTATCTCCTCAACTACAAATAGATTATAGGTCCCCCGCCCTCCCCACCCCCGCCCCCAGCTTGTTTAGAAAGTCTGTTTTTAAAAACCTCCTCAGGGGATTCAGATTAGCCACTAGAGCTAAGAATCACACAGCAAGACCCTCCCTATTCCAAGGCATTACTGGAGCCTAAAGTCCAGGGTGGGGCTGGGGTGGGGTAGAATGTCTTTCCCAAGGTCACAGAGCTCCCTGGAAGCTGAGTGAGGCTCAGATTCCCAGTCCACTGTCCTTTTCCCTCTGCTGCTCTCAACTTCACCAGATTCCTTTGTCTTACTGAGATGTTAAAACTACTGGGAATTGTCTGCACTTCTTTCCTCTGTTTATAACATGCAATCACTTCTAATAGTGTAGCTGGCCTATCTGCTCTCTATGAGTCTGCCTCTATTTTGTTTGTTAGTTCAATTTGTTAATTTGGTGGGGAAAGGGATTGGGAGGTGGAAGGATTGAGAAGAAAAAAAAAAAAAGAACTCTTGGACACAGACAACAGTGTGGTGATTGCCAGGAGTGGGAAGCAGAAGTGGAAGCGGGTATAAGGGGAATAAATGGTAATGGAAAAAATACAATAAAAAATAAATTATTTTTTTTTGCCCCAGCTGCTGTGGCTCCATGGATTGAGTGCCAAGCTGCGAACCAAAGAGCCACTGGTTCAATTCCCAGTCAGGGCACGTGCCTGGGTTGTGGGCCAGGTCCCCAGTGGGTGCCACATGAGAGGCAACCACACATTGATGTTTCTCTCCCTCTCTCTTCCCCCTCTCTAAATATAAATAAAAAAATCTTTTAGCCCTGGCTGGCATAGCTCAGTGGATTGAGCACAGGCTGAGAACCAAAGGGTCCCAGTTTGATTCCCAGTCAGGGCACTTACCTGGGTTGCAGGCCAGGTCCCCAGTGAGGGCCGTGTGAGAGGCAACCATACATTACTGTTTCTGTCCCTCTCTGTCTCCCTCCTTTCTCCTCTCTCTAAAAATAAAAAAATAAATAAATAAAATCTTAAAAAAATAAAAATAAACATACATTTCTGTTTAAAAAAATCTTTTAAAAAACTATTTTTTAAAAAAGAAAATAAAAATAGCATAACTGGATGAGCAGTGGTTTTGATAGATCGAGGGAGAGATGTCTTTCACAAGTTCATGCCACCGGTTTTCTTGCATAGCACCTTTATCAGTAGAGAAAACATACTACTAGTAGGTCAGTCTTATTATTCTACTAGCAGCTTTTTGTAGAATATGGTCTTTGACCTAATATTTTTTTAAATGGAACATAGAATAAAAAAGTTCCTCTAGTGCTTGCTTTGGCAGCATATAGACTAAAATTAGAATGATACAGAGAAGATTAGCATGGCCCTGGTTATTATACATTAAAATAAATAAATAAAATGCACATGCAACCCAGGCATGTGCCCAGACTGGGAATCAAACTGATGACCCTTTGGTTTGCAGGCCTGTACTCAATTCACTGAGCTACACCAGCCAGGGCACAATTTCATATTTTTAATGTAAAAGGGAACTGACCACATGGGAAAATGTATTTGCCAATGATACCTTGCATGAGGGTTTGATTTCCAAAATATGTAAAGAACTCATACAACTCAACATCAGGAAGACAAATAATCCAATTAAAAATGGGCAAGGGACCTGAACAGACACTTCTTCAAGGAGGACATACAGAGGGCCTATGACATAGGAAAGGATGCTCAGCATCACTAGCCATCAGAGAGATGCAAATTAAAACCACAATGAGGTATCACCTCACACTTACCAGAGTGGCTACCATCAATAAATCAATAAACAACAAGTGCTGGCAAGGATGTGGAGAAAGGGGAACCCTAGTGCACTGTTGGTGGGAATGCAGACTGGTGCAGCCACTGTGGAAAACAGTATAGAATTTCCTCAAAATGGAACTGTCTTTTGACCCAGTGATCAACTGTTTGGATTATACCCTAAGAATCCTGAAACACCAATTCAAAAGAACTTATGCAACCCTATGTTCGTAGTAGTGCTATTTACAATAGCCAAGTGCTGAAAACAGCCTAAGTGCCCATCAGTAAATGAGTGGATCAAAAAACTGTGGTACATTTACACAATGGAATACTATGCAGCAGAAAGAAAGAAGGAACTACTACCTTTTGTGACAGCATGGATGGAACTGGAGAGCACTGTGCTAAGTGAAATAAGCCAGCCAGTGAAAGACAAATACCATATGATCTCACCTATAAGGGGAACCTAATCAACAAAACAAACAAGTGAGCAAAACAGAACCAGAGGCATGGAAACAAGGAACAGACTGACAGTGACCAGAGGGGAGAGATGAGGGGGAAGCGGGTGGAAAGAAGGGGAAGGGAGTAGTCAAAGAACATGGATGAATGACCCATGGTCATGGACAACAGGGTGGGGATTGACTGTGGAGGGGGAGCTGGGTGGGGGGAGAGCAAGGGGGGTTAATGGGGACTACTGTAATCGAATAACAATAAAATATTTTTTTAAAAAAGAACTTCCTCTATTTTTGTGGGAGATTGTTCAGTGGGAGAAAATTAGGGCCAGAATCTATAGGTTTTCTTACAAGAATTTATAGTCGATGTAAAAGAAAAGATCACTGTGTTTAGGAAAATCAAGATCTTTGGGAAAATTGATTGTGGGAGGCTGTACTAAAGAATACTTCTCTCCTTCAGAGCACACACCCCTTGCAATTAGTCACAATCATGTTATTTGCTTTCACCAGAGAAATGGTAGCCTGAGCGATGTGTGTCCCTCGTAGGTGGAATTAACATGTGAAACGTCTCTGTTGTTCATGCCTTATGCCCCTGACCCCACAGACCCTGAAGCTTTGCGTGGAGAGGGTGGTGCCACAAGACGGGAGGACTTCTGCCAACCTGGACGGTGGAGCGACACTCTGCCCAGAGCCCCTCTGCTGATCAGTGTAGAAAACATCAGGCAAGGAAGAAAAGAAAACCCCAAACCATTGTTTTTCCTTCTCAGAATAATCTGTTTTTAATCCTAATCTGAAGAAAATTTGTCCATCTTGTAAAGACACTTGAAGTATATGTACTAACAAAGACAACCAGCATTCTGCTTTTACTTTTATTAGCATTTATTTTATGCTGAATTTACTCCCAGGTCACAAATTTTGTTTCTTCAGTTTTCTCAGGGATATCTTTTCCTTCTGTGCAACCTCCTCATCCGGTTTGGGAACGATCTGCTCTTTTCCAGTAAGATCATCTCAACGTGGTAGGGAGAGCTCGTGGACACATTAATCTGCTCATCTTGGGAGCTCCGTTCACCTGCATGTGCTCAATGTCCAGAGCATCTACATCTAAACCCTGAAGTGCAGCGTCACACACTGCATTTTTAAGCATGTGACGTAACAACTCCGCACTCCTTTTGGGACACCGATTCTGTGTCCACCCCACTGTTAGGCCAGGGCACACCTACCGACTCCACCGCTGTAACGACAGAATGGCACACGTCGCTTCTGCAAAGTGACATCCTTCAGATTCTTGGGGGCTTTTCGAACGTGCATACCCCTGATGGCCTGGGCAGTTTCTGTGTGTTCTCAAAGTGAACACGAACATTTGAACCTCTTGATTTGCATGATTTCGTGGGGATTTCTGGTTCAGGTGAACAGTGAACCATTTTCAGAAGTCACCTCAGGCCACTTACGGGAAGAGCAAAAAAACCAAAAGTATTGTTTTAAGCCACTCAGATTGGAGGTGATTTATTTACAGCAGCGTAATTTAGCTTCCTCTGACTAATGGACTGATCAATAGGAAATATGCACAGAAAGCAGGCATCTAATTACACAGACTCCGAGGTGTCAGTCACTAAAGGGAAAGATCTCAGCAGGCTACAGGAGTCAAAGAAGGCAATTCTGGTCAACTGGAATAATAGGACATAGACTGGATGGAGTTCAGCGGAGAAAATGTCAGGGTTATGCACTTGGAGTTGAAAAGTGAACATATTCAAAGGCAAGGTGCCAGCCACTCAAAGGCAGTTGGCTGGAAAATTGAAACTACAGCTTTAGTGGATAGCCAGTTGACCGGGAGGAGTTGCCACAACCCTGCAGTTCTGTTGATTAAAAAAAATGCAAGCAGAGAACTGTGGCAAATGAAAAGCATGTCTGTATCATGAGGTAATTGCTACGCTGCTCTGCACTGATCAGAGCTGAAACAGAGAGCTGGGGCCGGCACTGGTCTCCATAGTTCAATGGGATTGAGAGAATGTGGAGAGTTCAGAGCAAAAGCCGAATAGTCCTTCATTGACCAGCAAAGAAGGGCGAAGGGACTTAGGATGATTTACCCAATAAGGAAAAGGCTTCAGGGTGATTTAAGAAGCATCAACTTTGGATGTAAACTTCAGAAGAGGCACTTTGTGGAGGATGATGGCTGCTTTCTCTCTGTTGCTTAGAACACCAAAAGAATGGACTTACTAGAGTTAAACAAAAGCAAGAATTTTCCTACCCTGAGGGTTTATTGACACTGGCTAGGGTGGGAGCTTTCTCTCTAGAGGACTTCACAAAGATCAGTGTTCTTTAAAAGTAATGGATTCACTGGGTCCTTCCTGAAGCTAAGGGAGGGAAGGGTCTCAGTCTCCTTTCTGCCCTGACCAAGGCAGTGCATGGTGTCCACTCTGGGACACACTCCATGCCCATGCCAACATTTTGCACAGCTCCCAGCATCCTTCTGGCATCTGTATGCCTTTTCTTCCTCTCAAGCAAACATATAAGGAAACAGGGGACCAGCAAAGAAGGACTAATGTCAAACCGGGATCCCCTCAAGTCTTCTTTTAAAAACAAGGTAAATGTTTCGCAGATGTCAATGTTTTGGCTGTAGTTTGTAAAAAATAACTTGTGATATGATCATTCAAGTTTTAATTAGCATGTAATTATTGAGTGAGGGGGGTGGGTGTGTGCGTGTACTGGGGAGAGTCAAAAGCCAAATCAGCATGCAGTTACAAGTCAGTGTGATCAATGCCATTATGTGGGCATGTGATAGGCTGTGAGACCAGGGAGAGAGCCGATGAGCCCATACTTGGAGGCTCAGGGAAGGCACATGCAAGCTGAGATCCACAAGGTGAGCAGAAGACAGTTGGCCAATGGAAGAGCAAGGCTAGAGAGCAGGAGGAGCTGTGTGTGTGAAGGCATGGAGGCTGGAAATGCCTACGGAGGAATGGGGAAATAGGAAGACATTCGAATACAGCCCTGGGGCTGAGGTGACCAGATGGGGGCAGGAGACAAGGCTGGGATGCAGGTGAAAGGACCCTCAGGTCCCAGCTGGCATGTTAAGAAGTTTGAGTTGGATTCCAGGAGCACAGCAGGGCCATGGAACTGTTTTTTTGTGGGGATAGGGTGTATCAGGTTTCTATTTCAGGAAGATCACTCTGAATGAAGATCACTCTGGAAGATCACTGCTGCATTGTAGGCAACAAGTTAGAGGGGCTTTGAAATTAACCTGGCCTAGATTTGAATCTATGTATGTATTATTAGCTATAAGATTTTTGACAAACTAGTTTCTCTAAATCTGTTTCTTCATCTGTAAAATAGACATACTGACGTCCATCTGGCAGGGTGGCTCCAAGGACAAATCTAAGTATTGTGTATAAAAGCAAAGTGTCTGGTCCCCAGACCTGGGGCTCAACGGACCTGGGGTCCCTTCTCCGGGAATTCATAGTCCATTAGCGAGTGATAAATGCACTTGACATAGCACAGAATTAAACCCTTTTTCATTTGAGAGTAATTATCACATGGGTAGTTTCTATAGCCTCTGAAAACTATAAGAACCAGACTAGATTTTCCTTCTGTCCTTTAATCATCGTTGTGGTTCTTTGTAGAACCCTCTCCAATTTTTCAAAATTCCTCTTCAATTGTGGAGACCACAGCTAGATTAGTCACTGTAGAGAATTCATTGTAATTAGATCAACACTGCAGTCATTTTGGCGGCTGGCTGAGCCGTGTAAACTCAGTCAGCTGGTCCCCGTCGACAAATGGGTTGTATTCCAGGCGTTCATTATTAAGTTGGTTGTTTGGAACACAGAAAGCCTTTCCCCATAGAAACAGAATTATAGATGGTGGCTTGTTTCCCAGGCCAGTGCACAAAAATCTATTTAATGCACATGCAGCTGAACCAGGGTCTGGCAACAATAGTCCCTCAAGCCCATGACTTGCCTGAACCAGTCCCAAGGAGCCCTAAGAACCTCTGAACACCAGGCACCCGCCCTCCACCAGCTGCGGGAAGTGGGAAGTGGGCTGAGCTTTTCGAGTGAGGATTATTTGCAGCCTGACTGTGAAGAACACTTATGTCTTCAAACTAGGTCTTTACCTGTAACTGTGCTTCTTATTACATAAGCCAGTAATCAAAAGCTACCTTATGATAAATACACCTACAATACGCTGGTCACTTTACCTAAATCTACCTAAATTATCTTTAATCCTCATAAAAATCCTGTAGGAAAATGATTCTCGTTCTTCCTATTTTGTTGGGGTCAGAAGGAGACTGCGTGGGACGGAGACAGGCAGGTAGAAGGGGCCTGAAATGATATGAAAGCCCTGGCTTTCTGTCTCGCAGAGCTGAGAGCTTTTCACTGCACAACACTGCCTCCCAGTGGCCTGTGCTCAGCACATAACCGGCGTCCCTAAACCAGCTATGTATAGCTAAGTAACAAGTTCCTCATTCATATATACCCAACAAAGAATCTTTGAGTCCTTCCAGTGAGCTAAGCCTTGGGAACGCAAAAATCAAATTAGATTTGGTGCTCTCACGCAGTATTGGGAAAAGGAACAAGTCAATCAAGGAGACAAGAATATGAACAAAATTTTAAAAAATGTTGCACAGAACCCAGAAGAGAGACAGATTAATCAGATTAGGGTGCTTGTGATGGTAAACAAGGAAGGCTTCCTGGTGGAGGTGAGATGAGTCTTGAAGAATGAACTAGAGTTAGAGGTCAACCTACATGACACAGAGTGGAAGGAAATTCTGTGCAGAAGGAGCAGCATGTTTAAATGCACAGGGAATGAACCACACCAAAAATATGTTAAGCATTTTTTTACCCTCCTGCTTTTGTGATAGGTCAGCACCATGCAAAGAGCAGCTGCTAACCTAGATTGTGGGGTGACAAGTGAAAGTAGTGCTCAGTATAGTTTTAATTTGCCTTTCTTTGATAGTGACATTTTAAGTTTCCTTGTGTATTTAAAATACATACTTGTATTTTTTCCTGTGAAGTGTTTATTGTTGATTTTTATTTTGGGTTTTGGTCATTTAAAAATTAATTTGTAACAAAATAAAAACTTGAACATGTATCTGCACCCCCATGTTCATTGCAGCATCATTATAATAGCCAGTCGTGGCTGCAACGTAAGTGCCCTGCGATGCGTGGATGGATGGATAAAGTGTGCGCGCGTGCGCGTGTGTGTGAGTGTGTGAGTGTAATAAAATATTATTCAGCCATTTAAAAAAGAAGGAAACCTTGCCACTTGCAACAACCTGGCATTATTCACAATAGCAGTATACTACATGAATGAAATGTCAGACAAGAAAAGACAAATGTAATCTCATTTATATGTGGAATCTTAAAAACCAAACAAACCAAGATCTGGAATACAGAGAACAGATTGGTGGTTGCCAGGGAGGGCAGACAGTGGGGGAATGGGTGAAAGGGGTCAAAAGCTACAAACTTCCAGTTCCAAATTAATAAGCCCTCCGATGCAATGGATAGCATGGTGACTATAGTTAAGTAATACTATACTGTATATTTTGAAAGTTGCTAAGAGCATAAGTCTTATAAGTTTTCATCACAAGGAAAATAACCTTACAACTATGTATAGTGATGGACGTTAACTAGATTTATTGTGGTGATTATTTTACAATATATACAATTACCAAACCATTATGCTATACACCTGAAACTAGTACCATTTATACATCAATTTTAAAAAATGACTTGTACCCTGACCAGTGTGGCTCAGTTGGTTGGGCATCATCCCGCAAACCAAAAGATCTCTGGTTCAATTCCGGGTCTGGGAACATGCCTAGGTGTGGGTTCAGTCCCCAGTCAGACAATCGATTGATATCGCTCCCTCACATCAATGTTTCTCTTCCTCGCTTTCTCCCTCCCGTCCCCTCTCTCTAAAAAATAAATAAGAGTTCTTAATTCAGTATGTGAAAATTTATCATAGAATATATTTCTTCTGACAACCTCCCCCAATGCTGATTATTTTTTTTCAATTAGGTTTGATTTTTTACCTTTAGATCACTGATTCAGTTGGAATTTGTCCCGGTCAGTACAAGGAGTATGGTGGTGCTGGGCGAGCCGGGGCCAGAGATGGGCTTCCCCGTCCGTGACCCGGGTCGCAAGCAGCTGGGGCCACTGCACGGGGCTCCAGCTGGTTTGAGGTGGTGGTCGTGCTGGCAGGATGCAGCGGGGAGCAGCATCAGGACCACCTCGGAGCGGCCGGTGCCTTTCACCCCCGCCTTACCTCTGTTAAATTCGAAAGCACCTGGTCCTGCACTGGAGGGTTCTGGGAGCCCTGGTTCAGGCCACAAAACCGCAGGAGGGGAGTGAGCTCAGAAAGAAGTAACAAGGCAAACCACACACACACCACAACAAAACAAACAAAACAAAGGTGACAAACAAAATTCAAAAGCACATGAAGAAAACTAACATTAAGGAAACCA
This sequence comes from Micronycteris hirsuta, assembly GCA_004026765.1. Classification (NCBI taxonomy): domain Eukaryota; kingdom Metazoa; phylum Chordata; class Mammalia; order Chiroptera; family Phyllostomidae; genus Micronycteris; species Micronycteris hirsuta. The sequence goes on from PVJI01032505.1 coordinate 10,806, forward strand.
ACAAACTAAACAGGAGTTAATTGAACTGCTAATAAGAAACCACTGACAGCCTCCCCACCAATCTCTCTGTTCAGTCAGTTAGTACTAACCTCATTATGCCTTCACCTGTCCCGTCAGTCATTCCATGGAGCGCCCCCTGGCCCCAGGCCACGCCTTCTGTCCTGCTTCCTAATCTCACTTCTCTATTCTGTCCGCTTCTCCCATCCTCTCCAACCCCTGAACCCCTTCTGTTCAATCCTCGGGCATCAGCAAAACCCCCACACCCTCTACCTCATTCCTGAATGTTCTCCTCAGCTTCCTGCTTGAAACAAAATGTGGATCTCCCTTGTTTCCTCTGTCGCCCTCTTCCCAACCCCCTGCCCCTGGGACCACCGGGCCTGGGGGTGCCCTCCTTCCCCTTCTTCAATCGTTCTAGAGCATTCCCAACCATCCTCCCCAAATTCACCCAGCTTTAATCTCACATCATCAAACTACATCATCCACTCTCTACAAAATCTTACCAGAACATCGCCATCTGACCACAGGGTCGCTCCCTGCACATCTCAATAATTATAATTTCTGGACTTCTGCCAAGATGGCGGCGTAGGCGGACGCACTGCACCGTCGCTCACAACCAGAGAGTTTAAACAATGAACTCAATAGCGAAAAATAAACAACCAGAATGGACAGAATCGAACTGAAGGGAAGTCCGACACCCAGGAAGTTGGAGAGGACATACATCCAGGCCGGTAAACGGGGCAGAACCGAGCAGAGGAGCGGAGTAAGAGGCAGTTTGCCTGGAGGAACTCACCCCGGGAGCGCCTAAACAAAACACTACCCCGAGCAACGGGTGAACCTCGCAGGCCAGCGGCGTAACTGGAGAGGCCAGTGGGAACCAGCAGGGCCGAGACTGGCAGAAAAGGCAGTGGGGAACTGGGGAGCAGAGGGTGATAGGGAGTGGCGGTGAACAGCAGACGCCATTGCTCCCTCCCAGGCTCCGCCCCCAGAGGAAACGTCACAAAAAAGCGACCCAGGTTGTCAGGCACCGACAAACACCTAAGACTCCGACAGGTGCACCGAGATAAAAAAGAATGAAAATGGCCAAAACGAAAGATCAGAACAAATTACAACTAACGGACGAAGAGATAGCCAAATTATCAGATGCCCAGTTTAAAACACTGGTAATCATGATGCTCACAAAACTGGAAGAAATAGTTGAACAAATGAACAATACGATAAAGATAATGGAAGAAGATTTACAGGGAACCAATAGGGAAAAAAAGGAAGCTGGGACTCAAACCAATGGGGTGGACCAGAAGGAAGAAACAAGAATTCAAAAAAATGAGGAGGGACTCAGGA
>PVJI01032506.1:0-12135 GCA_004026765.1 Micronycteris hirsuta
CGGTGATCCAGCGCCAAAATGCTCAGGGCCAAGCTTGGAGAGATTATGAGGCCCTTCCATACAAGACATTGAAGGAATTAAAAATGGCTTGTGCTCAATATGGAGCTACTGCTCCTTTTACTATTGCCATAATGGAAACTATTGCCAATCAGGCACTCCCGCCTTCCGATTGGAAATCCTTGTGTAAGGCTGTCCTTGCCGGAGGAGATTACTTGGTGTGGTTGGCTGAATATTCAGACTCCTGTGAGAAATATTCTAGAACTAACCCTGCTCAACAGCAGGGCATAACTTATGAACAACTCGCGGGACTTGGGGATTTTAGTAATGTGCAAGCTCAGTTACAATACCCGGCGCCAGCCTATGATTGTATTAGGTGGTCTGCCACTGCTGCCTGGAAGAAATGACCTAAATCAGGGATAAAAAGAGAGGAATTGTCCAAGATACGGCAAGGCCCGAGGAGTTGTCAAGGCCGGAAACCAGGCCTAGTCACCACACCCGCGGTGCCAGACCCTATCCACGACCCTATAAGACCCTCCTGGGCTACTACACTTTGTAGGTAACTGTCTCCTTTTCTCTTGCTGCTTCTAAGATTCTCTCCTTATTTTTAATCTTGGGGAATGTAATTATGATGTGTCTTAGTGTGTTCCTTTTTGGGTCCAACTGCTTTGGGACTCTCTGAGCTTCCTGGACTTCCCGAAAGTCTATTTCCTTCACCAGCTTTGGGAAATTCTCCATCATTATGTGTTCAAATAAGTTTTTAATTCCTTGGATTTCTTCTCCTTCTGGCAGCCCTATGATCCGTATGTTGGGCCGTTTACAGATGTCCTGGAGGTTTCTGAGCCCCTCCTCCATTTTTTGAATTCTTGTTTCTTCATTCTTTTCTGGTCTAATGTTTTTTTCTTTCTGCTGGTCCACTCCATTGATTTGAGTCCCAGTTTCCTTCTTATCCCTATTGGTTCCCTGCAGATCTCTCCTCATTTGTTTAAGTAATTGCGATAATTTTTCGTCGAATTCTGTGAGCATCCTGATTACCAGTGTTTTAAACTGTGCATCTGGTAGGTTGGGTATCTCTTGGTCAGTTAGTTCTGGAGCTTTGATCTGTTCTGTCATTTGGGCCATTTTTTCCCCTTCGGTGCGCCTGTTACTTTAAGGGACGGAGCCTTAGGTGTTCACCAGGGCGGGTCAATCACTATTTTGTGACGCTATTTGGAGGCGGAGCAATCCTCATCGCTGTGTTGTGACGCTGTCTGTGGGGGCGGGACCTGCGAGAACAACGGCGCTTGCTCCTCTCTCCGCACCCACACCGCTTCCCACAAGCAAGTTGAACCCCTCTGCGCTGGCTCCGGGGTCACTCCGGGGTCGGTGGACGGGCCGCACAGTTCCAAGCCCCTGTGGGTCTCCCCAACGGACTCTCCCGTGAGGCCGGGAGTTCCTCCCGCCGTCTCACCTCCCACAGGTGTTTTCAGTCGGTGGTTTGAGGTTTTATTTCCCCGCTTTGATGGGTTGCGCCCTGCTTTTTCTCTTGGTTTGTCTGCACGTGAATTAGGGCCTGCCCGGTCCACCAGTCTCGGCCCCGCTGGGTCCGGGTGGGCTGGGCGCTGGCCGCGTTTCGGTCAGGCTCACCCGTCTCGGCGTGCTGCAGCTCTGCCAGTCCCACTCCACAAACCGCAGTCTGGCCGTGCGCTCACCACCCGGCTCGCTGCGGAGTGGCCGCGTGCGCTCTCTCCGCCCGGCTCTGCCCCGCTTACCAGACTGGATGTAAGTGTCTTCTTTAACTCCTTGGTTGTCGGACTTCCTCTCAGTTCGATTTTCTGTCAGATCTGGCTGCTTTTGTTTAATTAAATTGCTGTTTTTTCCTCGTTTGGTTGTGTGCCGAGGCACGGCGTGTCCACCCATGCCCCCATCTTTCCGAAGTCCCTCTAGGACGGTCTTGATGCGGCTTCTGTGAATTCTCGGTCGCCAGTCTTCCCTGTGCGGCCAGTCTCCAGGTGGTCATCCCGGGTGATTGTTCTGTGTTCTAGTAGTAACTCCCATTTGGTCACCGGAGGAGGTGAGTGTAGCTTCCACCTGCTCTACGGCTGCCTTGGACCCTTCCTCCAAGCAGTGTCTGTTCAGGTCTTTTGCCCATTTTCTTACTTTTTTCCCCCTGTTCCCTATGGGGCTCCTGCTTGTCATGAGGGATGCCCTCAGACACCTCCATGAAGATTCTTAGTCCCCTAAGAATACTTGAGATCCGAGCTGGGGGCGGAAGTGCCCCCTACCTTTGGAGCCGAACGAGTTCAGACTCTCATTTATCCAGCAGAAGGCTGTCTTCAGACTCTAAGAAAGCGATTCCAGTGGAAAAGCCAAAGTTAAAAACGAGCTGCCCATTTTTTGTTCCGGTCCTTAGTTATCTGACTCTTATCTTTAACCTAGTTTCTCTCAACTTTTAACCTTTAGCTCCACCTTGAGGATTAAAAAAAAATTATATATTATTGATTATGCTATTACAGTTGTCTTGATTTTTTTTCTTCCTTTGTCCCCCTTCACCCAGCACCCCCCACTCCCTCAGGCAGTCCCCCCACTGTTGTTCGTGTCTGGGTCATGGTGTGTAAGTTCATCGGCTTCTCCATTTCCCATTCTGTACTTTACATCCCCGTGGCTGTTCTGTGACTGCCTATTTGTACTTCTTCATCCCCTCCCCTCTTCATCCATTTCCACACCCCCTTCCCATCTGGCAACCGTCAAAACTCCCTGTATCCATGATTCTGTCTCTGTCCTTGTTTGCTTAGTTTGTTTTTAGATTCAATTGTTGATGGATATGTATTTTTGCCATTTTTATTGTTCCTAGTTTTGATCTTCTTTTTCGTAAATAAGTCCCTTTAACATTTCATATAATAATGGTTTGGTGGTGATGAACTCCTTTACTTTTTTCTTGTCTAGGAAGCTCTTTATCCGCCCTTCGATTTTAAATGATAGCTTTGCTGGGTGGAGCAATCTTGGCTGTAGGTCCCTGCTTTTCATGATTGAATATTTCTTGCCAATCCCTTCTAGTCTGCAAAGTTCCTGCTGAGAAATCAGCTGACGGTCTTAAGGAACTCCTCTGTAGGTAACTAACTGCTTTTCTCTTGCTGCTTTTAAGAGTCGCTGTTTAGCCCTGGCTGGTGTAGCTCAGTGGATTGAGCACTGGCCTGTGAACCATAGGGTTGCTGGTTTGATTCCCAGTCAGGGCACATGCCTGGGTTGAAGGCCAGGTCCCCAGTAGGGGGCATGCGAGAGGCAATCACACATTCATGTTCCTCTCCCTCTCTCCCTCCCTTCCCTTCTCTAAAAATAAATAAACAAAATCTTTTTTTTAAAATTTTATTTATTTTTTTAAAGGTTTTATTTATTTATTTTTAGAGAGACAGGAAAGGAGAGAAAGAGAGGGAGAGAAACAGCAATGTATGGTTGCTCCTCACACGGCCCTCACTGGGGACCTGGCTTGCAACCGAGGCATGTGCCCTGACTGGGAATCGAACCGGGACCCTCTGGTTCCCAGCCCGCACTCAATCCGCTGAGCTACACCAGCCAGGGCATAAACAAAATCTTTAAAGCGATAAAAAAAAGATTCTTTATCTTTAACCTTTGGCATTTTAATTATGATGTATCTTGGTGTGGTCCTCTTTGCTTCCATCTTGTTTTGCATTCTCTGTGCTTCCTGGACTTGCATGTCTATATCCTTCACTAAATTAGGGAAGATTTTTTAAATTATTTTTTCAAATAGATTTCCAATTACTTGCTCTTTCTCTTCTCCTTCTGGCACCCCTATGATGTGAGTGCTGGGCATCTTGAAGTTGTCCCAGAGGCTGCTTGTACTATCCTCATTCTTTTGGATTCTTTTCTCTCCTTGTTCTGATTTCGTTGTTTTTTGCTTCCTTATGTTCCATATCATTGATTTGATTCTCGGCTTCATCCACTCTACTGTTTTCCCTGTAAATTGTTCTTTATTTCAATTAGTGTATCCTTCATTTCCGACTGGATCTTTTTTATGCTGCTGAGGTCCTCACTGAGTTCCTTAAGCATCCTTATAACCAGTGTTTTGAACTCTGCAACTGATAGTTTGCTTATCTCCATTTTGTTTAGTTCTTTTCTGGAGTTTTGATCTGCCCTTCCATTTGGGCCATATTTCCTTGCCTCCTCCCTTGTCTCCATTTTGGCAGCCTCCCTGTGTTTGTTTCTGTGCATTAAGTAGAGCTGCTTTGACTCCGTGTCTTGGTCATGTGGCCTAATGTAGGTGTTCTGTAGGGTCCAGGGGCACAGCCTCTCCTATCACCCAAGCTGGGTACTTCAGGTGCGCCCTTCATGTGGGCTGAGTACACGCTCCTCTTGTAGTTGAGCCTGGATTACTGTTGGCAGGTCAGTGGGAGGGATTTATCCAGGCCAGACAGCTGTAAGGACTGGCTGTGACCATTGACCACCAACCTCCACCCTCCATGGAGGATCAGCTGTGCAGGGGCAGGGTGGTGGTGCTCTGATGTGGTCTGTAGCTGTGTGCTGGCCCTGGGTTTCCCAGGTGGTGCAGGCCAAGGTCAGCCCCCACCTGTGTTTTCCCTGGGTCACCCTGCCTGAGCTTTGTAGCAATCTGAGACAGCTGCTACTTGTGCTGGGCTTGGAGATTCCCAGGCAAAGTCAAGCTGTGAATCTAGGCTGGCTGCTGCTAGTGCTGGGCCTGGGGCTCACTGAGGCCAGCTGCTGCTTGTTTGAGAGGATTTAGGAAGCTGTGAAGCATGAGCCAAGACCAGCCATTCATGTGGAAGAGCAGCTTGGGTGGGGCGGAGTCTCTGGGGATCTGCAAGGTGCGTCAAACAGTTAGCCAGGCTGATGGAGTCTCAGATATGGCACCAGCCTGCCGGCTCCGTGGTGGGGAGGGTTTAGAAAAGAGACAATGGCCTCTGCTCGCCTTGATGCCAGACACTTCAGTTTCTCCCTGTATACCACTGGTACCTTTCAAGCTGCCACCCCGGTGCTGGAGCTCAGAGGGAGTGAGTCTGAGTAGGTGAGTCTGTGTGTGGAATTTTTTTAGTGTGTGTGTGAGTTTTTTAAAGAGGAACTTCTTGGGGCTCCAAAAGTTTCTTCCACTGAGTCAATTGCCATTGGTTTTTGCAGCCAGAAGTTGTAGGGGCTTATCTTCCTGGCACTGGAACCCTGGGCCAGGGGGCCTGGTGTGGGGCTGGGACTCTTCACCCCTGCGATATTCCTCCCAAATAGTTATCCACCACCCATGGGTGAGGGACCAGCCTGTGCTGCGTCTGCGCCCCTCCGACCAGTCTGGATGGGCGTGGTTTCTTTCATTCCGTAGTTGTCAGACTTCCATTCAGCTCGATTTCTGATGGTTCTGAGTGATGGTTGTTCTCTATTTTAGTTGTAATATTGATGGGGTTGTGCCATGTGAGCTATGTCTGCTTATACTGACATCTTTACTGGAAGTCCTTGAAGGTTAAAAAAAAAACAACCTCAAACAAAGCTGGCCTTTTATCTTAAAACAGGGAGGTCTGGATTTCCGAGGAAAGCTCACCCCAGTCCACCTGATAGTGAGGAGCCGGTGGCGGGGTGCAATGGGCCCTGCTGGTACCTAGCGCGGGCTCGGGTCTGGGTCTCCAGGGTGGTCCTGGGTAGACCTCCTTGGAAGTCTGCCGCACTGTGGCCCATATAACACAACCCAAGGCACCGTAATGCTAGTGGCGAAAGAGCACCAGAACGTTATCAGACCTTGGTTCAGCAACCTCGGTACTTGAGTTTGGCACAGAAAGAATTCAGAGCCAAGACTTCAATACAAGCAAAGGTTTCTTTAGAAAGTCACAGAGATAGAAGAATGAGCCAGCTGGGCTGTGTGGGCTCAGGAAGCAGGTTCCAGAGGTAGAAGAAGGGCCCCTGGAGTGAGGAAACGGGGGGAGGGGAGCGGGGAACGGTGAGGGGGTTCTCCAGAGAGAGGGTGGCTACCTTGGGGAGGGAAGGGGGTGGGGGAAGGCACAGGTGTGCTCCATAGAAAGAGAGCACCCCTTCCTGGGAAGCATCTGTATACTGAGTTGTTATTATTGGGTTTTAAGAGATCTTTGTGTATTTTGGATGCAAGATTTTTTTATAATCAGATATGTGTTTTGTAAATATTTTTTCCTGTTCTGTGGCTTGTGTCTTTATTCTCTAAGCAGCATCTTGGTTGGCCCCTTCGCCTGGCCCGGCCCAGGAGCTCAGCATCCCGGGGCTTTTCCTAGATGTAGGGAGTGTGGGAGACAGTGCCAGTTGTGACGGCCCAATGGACTCTCAGCTCTGCCTCCAGCCTCCATCCCTACAGGGGCAGTGACTGACTTAGGGGCACATGGCAGGAGCGACAGAGGCACAACTAGGACCCAGACCCTGTCCCCTGGGCCGGCTGGCCCTGGCACATCCACACTGCCTCCTGGGGGCGCCTGCCAACGTGGCCTGTGGTGCGGCTGGGCAGCATGGGGTGCTCGGTGCCCGGAATGTTGGCGAGGCTCGAGGCCCCTCTCCGTTCTCCTCGGCCCCTTCGCAGTTGTGCCTGCCATCTTTCCGCAGGCCGTCAGGCCCGTGCCTCCGGGGGTGTCTTCCTTAGCACTCGGGAGTTGGGAACCTGTGCAGGTGAGACTTGGTGTGGCTGTGTGGTGTGGACCTTCACCTTCGGCATGTCCTCAGTTGCTCTCCAACGTACGCAGGGCCTGCTTACCTGCACACCGGGGGCCTCACTGCCAGTCCTGCCAGCGCGAGAGGCCTTGGCTCAGTACCACGTGGCGCCTGGCCCTGTGGGCAGGTCGGGCCCTTTGTGGGGGTATGCTCCCTCCCGCCTTACCCGGGGCCTTGGCCACAACGCTGGTGGCTAGGGAGCATGGAGCGCCTGACTTCCGGCACAGGGACCAGCTCGGCCACCAGGGGACTTCCTTGCAGTTGCTGCCACTTCTTGGAGAAATGGGCTGAGTTCCAGTAACTGTCCCAGTGCCAGTGACTGCAGCTGAAGCCCAAGGCAGTTGCCAATGCCGTGGGATTGTCTGCAAGCGACGGTGGGGGGTGGTGTTTATTTGCCTAAACAGCTTTACTGAGGTGTAATTCCCGTAACTGCTTACACTTAAAGTGAGTAATTCGGTCATTTGGACCTTTGCGAACCCCCGCGCAGCCATCACCGTCATCGAAGTAAGGAACGTCCCCTGCTGGAAGAGTTCCTTCCTGTGCCCTAGGAGCCTCTCCGTCCCGTCTCCTCAGCTCGGGCAGGCCGAGCTGCTGCGTTCTGTCTGCGCAGATGAGGCCACATTTGCAGGATTTATGAAAACGGAAGCTCCTTGCTGTCCTGCCTCTCCTTTTCACTCAGCACGGCCCTTCTCCGGAGGTGCGTCCACGCTGCTGCGTGGGTCATCCGTCCGTTCCTTTGTATTGCTGAGCAGGGCTCCGCCGTCCGGATGGATTGCCGCCTGTCCGTCCATCTGTGGGCGGGCGCGGGCAGCGGTTGCAGCGTGGGCTGTAACGGGGACGCCGCTCTGAACCTCTGTCCAGTGTTCTCAGTCCGCGGTTGGGCCGACTTCGCTATTCCTGGACTGCCGACTGCAGGGCGGGTCGGCCGTGTTCAAGGGTCAGCTGCCTCTGCGAGGACACAGGCATGTACTGGTGCGTGCAGGCCAGTGCTGGGAGGACGTGGTCGGTGGGTAACTGTGAAAGTGCGCCCTCCCGCCACCTCCTGCCCAGGACACGCTGGGTACCGTCTGTCCTGTGAGTCTCAGTCATTCTCAGGTGCACAGCGGGATGCGGTGGTCTTCATTGTACTTTTCTAGTGTCTAACGAAGCTGACCATCTCGTCAAGTGTGCATTGATCCTCTCTCGGTCAGCGAAGGACCTGCTCGAGTCTCTTGCCTGTTGAAAAAGGTCGGGTCATCTGTTTTCTTACCCAAGAGAGTTCTCACGTGGGCTGCCTATGTCTCTGCCCAGTCTGGCTCCCTCCAGCATGGTGGGGGGGGGTGCGCTGCTGAGGAGGTAAAGTGGCCCCCAGTTGTAGGAAAAGGGAGTCACTGTCCTCTCCATTCTCTCCTGCCAGTGCCCACCGGTCAGTGAGGCTGACTGATGTTTTGGGCTCTAGGTATCTGTCTGTCTCGTTTCCTGCCTTTCCACCCGGCTGGTGGCCTTGACAACCCAGGCGCAGTCTCCCTGCTTCCTCAGGGCGTGTGGGGCACGTGGAGGGGGAGGTGTTGTGTCTCCTGACCTTCGTCAGTTCCCAGATGCCTCCAGCAGCCTGTCATGGAACAGTCAGCTCAAATCGGGACAGTGTCTGCCTCTGCTGATGCTTCCTTTGCAGCCTTCCTTGCCAGAGTGCCCGGAGGTGAGACAGTTCCTGCCCTGCTGAGCCTGCATTCCTGTGAATGTTCTGGGTCTTGTGCTTTGGCCTGTAACAGAACAAAAACCACAGCCCTGGCTGGGGTGGCTCAGTGGATTGAGCGCAGACTGGGAACCAAAGAGTCTCCGGTTTGATTCCCACTCAGGGCACATGCCTGGGTTCCGGGCCAGGTCCCCTGCAGGGGGTGCGAGAGGCAACCGCACATTGATGTCTCTCTCCCTCTTTCTCCCTCCCTCCCTTCCCCTCTGTCTAAAAATAAATAAATAAAATCTAATTAAAAATAAAACGTAAAGCCACTGGTCCAGGTGACGAGACGGAGGCACGCAGCACCGTGAGCGCTGCGTGTAGTCAGCCTATAGCTACGTCAGGAAGTGGAGCCCAGCAGTCTCCACCACCTGGTCTCTGTAACAGTTGTGTTGTCCACGGTTTTAAAAGGGCAGGGCAGTCCTGGCCGGGTGGCTCGGTTGGCTGGAGCGTCATCCTGTACACCAAAAAAAGGTTGTGGGTTTGATCCCCAGTCGGGGCGCATTCAGTGGCGATGTTGCGCTCTTTCTCTCTCTTCTCCCCTCCGCCTCCCCCCACTCTTTCCCGCCTTCCTCTGTATCTAAAATGAATCAGCACGTCCTCGGGTAAGGATTAAAAAACACACAAAGATCAGGCAGTGTTTGGAGTGGCAGAGCGACCGTACTCTTCCTGGGGTGCAGCTGTGCCAAGCATGCCAAGTGGGGAGAGGAGCCAGGGTTGCCCAGGCGCGGTGTCCACACGCAGGGAGGGGCCGAGTCCAAAGGGCACCTCTTTGGGACCAAGGCCCCGTCCAGTCCCATCTGGCCGCGGCTGTGGAGGGACCAGGGGGATGATGCTTGCACCCCTGCGAGGCCTGTGCCGGAGGGCGTCCCGGAGGTGAGCCCGTGAGGCCTGCTCCAGGGCGGAGGCTGAGCTGTGGGGAAGCTCCGGGGTGGCCATGGTGGGGTGTTGTGGGGGTGGGCTCTGGTCGGTGCACCAAAGTGGGAAGAGCTGGGGTGTCCAGATACTTGGCTCTGTGGCCTTGGGGGCCTTATCTGTCCCTGAAGGTGTTGGCTGGACTTGACCAGTCCCAGCATGTGTCCCTCGTGGGGGACACCAGAGCCATTGGGACGGTCTATGTCCGGCATGGCCTGTGGAAGCAGCACTGGGCGGGGGCAGGAGGGAGGGGCGGGCTGCTGCCCCGGCCCTGCCAGTACCCAAAGGTCCTGAGTACCCAGCTGACCTGAGGGGACCCAGGGAGCAGGGTCTGTGAGGGTGCAGGCCTCTGCCCACTCATTCTCCAGTTTGACTCACCGCCAAGAGCAGATGTCCCCGGGGCTGCTGAAGAACGGGGTTGCGTGAACTCAGGATCAAGCACCTCAGGGGGCAGCTGAGGACGCTCTGCCTTCCTGGCCAGAACAGGACCCCTGTCAGGCTGTGGGTATGGGGAGGCTTTTTGGGGAGGTTTTCAGCCCTGACTTCTCCCCAGGTAGGCATTTGGGGTGTGGTCAGCAGCCCCCCTGCCCCTTTAGCACCTGCTCCCCTGCCTGGCTCCTAGTCTCTACGCATCTGGGCTGGCAGGGCCCAGGGCAGCCCTGCCACCCCCCACTTCCCGCCCTGGTGTGCCTGGGGTCAGGTCGGGCGGCTCCAGCCTCCCCGTGCATCCAGTGCTGTGGTGTTGCTCGGCCTGGGACCCCCCAGTCTTGTTGGGTGTAGGCGGGAGGACTGAGTGAGGGCACTGCACCTTCAGTTGTGGTGGAGCCCGGTTAAGGGAGTCCTCAGACGGGTGGCTGCACTCACTGCCAGTCGGGTCTGCTGGGGCAAGAGAGGCCGTGTCGGTCTAGGCCAGGTGGCGCTCTGCCCTGACGTGACGTCTTGACAGCTCCCGCCAGGCTTGCCCCCCCCCCCGGCCAGCTGGGCTGGTGCCCGGGAGCCAAGCCAGCGCGGTCTGGAAGGGCTCACGTGGCCTCAGGCTGAGGCACTCATGCCAGCGGCTGCGGCCACCCCTGGTGGACGGAGGCCATTCTGTGCCCGGGGAGGGGCTGGGGGTGTTTAGTCTCTTTCCCAGGCAGGGGGTCCTGCGTGGGTGGCACTGGGGCGCAGCTGTAGTCGTGACACACGCAGCCACCTCTCCCCTGCGCCGGGGCCACCACCTCGTTGGACCGCTTGCTTCCTGACCCCTGTGGCAGCGGAGGTGGAGGCAGGAGGGGGACAGCGCCTCCCTGGGACCAGGCAGTCTGGGAGGAGCTCTCCCAGCAGCCTGCGCACCTGAGCGCACCTGGGTGGGGAGGAGAAAGCTGAGGCATGTGCGGCTTCAGAGGTGGGGGTGCCACCAGAGGAGTGCTGGTGCTGTGGCACCCACCCCTAGAGCTTGGGGAGGTGGCCTGGGGGACAGTCCCTTGAGCAGGAAGCAGGGGCTGAGCAGCTGATGGGACTTGTCACTGTGAGCCTGCCTTTCCTGAAGCAGGGGAGGCTGGCAGTGCAGGCCCAGGCGTGGGGCCGCCTGGTCCGAGGCCCTGCGGAGAGACTGTGAGGGCAGGGCTTCTTGGCGAGTGCCGCAGCCCGCTGCGGCAGGGTGGTCGTGGGATAGGGCGAGGGACTGAAATAAAGGAGAGGACCAAATGCTCTGCTGGCATAAGGCAACTTTATTCAAAGCTACAAGTCTTTTTATACACGTTAGTGATAGATAGCAACTAGCTGAACACAAAGGCTAAGTCATTGGTCACTCCCTTGAGAACAGGTCCTTCTTCTCGCATGATCTGGCTTCGGCCCCAGGATGTCTTGTTCTCATAGACTGACCTTGCAGTGGAACACTGATTATCAAGCACATACTCTTCCCGGGGTTGAGAAGCAGTCAAGGCCCGAGGAGTTGTCAAGGCCGGAAACCAGGCCTGGTCACCACACCCGCGGTGCCAGACCCTATCCACAACCCTATTAGACCCTCCTGGGCTACTACAGGCGAGGGCACAGGCAGCAGAGGGATTGTGGGTTTCCCTGTTCCTTGTAATTATTTACAAATTGAGGTTTCAGTGACAACTGCCTTCTGGTCGGCTCTTCAGGTGAGCAGACAGCCCCTTCCTGGTTAGATTGGGTGGCCCGGCAGGACATGGTGATGGTGTTTTGTGGGGAGGGAGCCTGCCCCCCTCGCCTCTCTGGACCTGGGCTGTTTCGGTCGCCATGGCTTCCCACCTGAGCCAGACCTCCAGGCACGGGTCTCTTGTGTGGGGGCCACTGTGGCAGGTGGTCTGTGAAGGGGCCGGGGGTGGTGGGGAGGTGGCCCTGTGTCCAGCCAGGTGGCCAGCTTCGTGCAGTCGGGGACACCCATGCCTGGCCCACTTCTGGCGGGCCCTGGATGTTAGGTGGTTAACCAAAGCCGGGACAGGAAGTCCAGCCTCCGGTGACCACCTGGGTTCTTGGCGGGGCCCAGTCGCCGGCGCTCGGAGGAGCAGGCAGCGAGGCTCGGCACTCTCCCGCTGGCCGAGCCCCAGGACGGCAGCCGTTGTGTCTGGTCTTGCCGCCCTGGCGCTTCCCTGTGTCAGGTGGCAGGTTTTCTGTGGTTGTGCTGAGCTTCCTGCCGCAGCCTGGAGCCCTGCCTTCCTGGGAGCAGTGGGTGCTGCTTGGCATGCTTGTGGGGAGCTTCCCCTTGGTCCTGCCCCCGTCCTGCCCTGGGGCCTTCGGGGACCCCAGGGACTTTTTCCTCCAGCCACATCTCGTACCCCTGCCTCTCCTGGGGCGTGTGGCAAGGTCTAGGGGGGCTGAAGGACTTTGCTGGAACCTTC
>PVJI01032507.1:0-12140 GCA_004026765.1 Micronycteris hirsuta
AAGGGGGGTTGTGGAGCCGCCATGCTGGTGCTCATACCCTCCTGTTGGAATGGCGGAGGCTAGTGGAGTTTGCGGCCCTGTGGCCCAGAGAAAGTGATGGAGCCAGCGTTCCAACCCAGGCCAGTGAGGCTCCAGTGCTCAGTGTCCTTCCTGAGAACCTCTCGTCTGTCCATCCACCCACCCACCCATCCATCTATCCATCCACCTACCCATCCACCTACCCATCCATCCATCCACCCATCCATCCATCCACCTACCCATCCATCCATCCATCCACCCACTCACCCATCCATCCACCCACTCACCCATTCATCCACCTATCTGTCCATCCATCCATCCATCTATCTGTCCATCCATACACCCATCCATCCATCCATCCACCCATCCACCCACCCATCTGTTCATCCACCCACCCATTCACCAACCCATCCATCCATCCATCTACCCATCCGTCCACCCATCCATCCATCCATCCTCCCACTCACCCATCCATCTACCCATCCATCCTCCCACTCACCCGTCCATCCACCTATCTGTCCATCCATCCATCTATCCATTCACTTACCCATCCATCCATTTAACAGAGACTTACTGATCACCTTCTGTGTGCCAGGCAGTGTTCTAGGGGCCAAAGATACATCTGTGAACCAAAAGACAATGTTTCTGCCCTCACTGGTGTAGGTGCTCGTAAGGAAGACAATCACTTTAAAAATCATCAAACTGACAAACATAGTTTGAAGTGTTTATTTTTGAGGAACAAATTTCATGCAGTAAAATACACTCAGCGTATAATTTTATGAGTTTGCACAAACACCTACAGCCATATAACCAGCACCACAGTGATAGCATAGAACATTCCAGCACCTGCAGAGTCCCCTCGTCCCAGTCCCTGGAGACCAATGGTCGGTCTCCCTCCCCTGTTGTCGTGACTGTTCCAGAAAGTCACATAGATGGAGCCATACCATCTATAGCATTTGAGTCTGGCTTTCGCTTTCTCACCTGGAGCGATGTGGTTTACGATGGGATCTATACCTGTCGCCGTGTGTCTCGGTCCCTTGTTCCTTTTGATGGCCGAGCGGAGCCCCACTGGGCGAACACACACAGCTAGTCTATCAGTCACAGCCGAAAGGCATTTTAGCTGCTCCTAGTTTTACATAATTTTGAATAAAGCCACTATAAATGTTTGCACACAGGTTTTTATAAGAATGTACGTTCTCAACTCTCTAGAATAATTACCTAGCAGGGGCATTTGTAGGTTACATGGAAAGTCGACATTTAACTTCCCGAGAAACTGCCAATGCGCATTCCAGAGCGGCGGCCCACTTTCCCCTCCCCGCACCCCCAGCTCTGCCTCCGCCGGTCCTGGACCTGCCCTGCGGTTGCTGGAGTTTCTGCCAGCCGTTCCGACGTGGAGGCAGCAGGTTTGATTTGCCATTCCTTAGCGGCCCATGCTGCTGAGCATATTTTCCTTTGCTTGCTTGCCATCCCTATGCCTTCGCTGGGAAGTCACGTGCCCATGAACTTGCTGGATTGCTTGCTCCTCTCAGACGAGCCCTTCGAGCGTCTTTACCTGTGCCGGCTGCGCGTCCTTGCTCAGGTGCCTGTTGTCGGTACATTTCAACCAGCCCCTGGTTTGTCTTTCTGGCATCTTTGAAGGCTTTTAAAAGCAGAAGTTTTCAATTTTGATGAAGTTCAGTTTTTCCTTTATTGATCGTATTTCTGGTGTCACTTCTAAACCTCTCTTCCTCACACGAGGTCATGAGGGTTTCACCTGGTTTTCTGGTTGAGGTTCCACACTTTGGGGCTTCGCTCTGGGAGCCACATCCATTCTGGGGTCATTGCTGAATACGTCGTGAGGCGTGACCCAGCTTCCTCGGGGACACCTGGCAACCCCGCTGTTCCAGCGCCATCTGCTGAAAGGCTGTCCGTCTGTTTTGTGTGTGGGCGGGTGGCGGGAGAACTGAGCCCCTATCAGCAGGATCTGAGCCGGTTCGGGTTTCTTGTTGCCTGGTCACCCCCAGCGCACCTCTTCTGGGGTCGGGCTGAGAGGGGGTTGCCGAAGGGTCTTCTCCGTGTGCTGCCCCACCTCCAGCTCTAGGCCTTCCCGGGGGCCTGCGCTTGGAGGGTCACTCCCTGGCCCTTCTGTCCCTGGGCGGTAGACCTCCGTTTCCCGTCACCTGACATTTGGCAGTCCATTTGGGGATGGGGGGAATGGGGAGCCCGGCTCTCTGTTTTCCTGTTCAGCACATCTTCAGGAGGCTCCGCGCCTATGTGCTCGGTGGCAGGTCCTTCTCATCGGCCCTGTCCTCTCCCCGCAGCGGGAAGCCACCAGTTGACTGAGCCCAGGAGGCTTGCCTGTCCCTTTCCCAGGGCTAGAGGTGTTGCTTCTCTGGTCCCTCCCCTGCGTCCTCTGTGGTGACAGACTGCACTGTTCTCTCTCCATCAGCCTAGGGCTCCGGTCCCAGAGGGTGGGGTCCACAGGATCTTTTTCTGCCACCATGCTGACCCAGAGGCTATGAGCTGGACCAGCTCTGGGGCTTCAGTGGTGAAAGAGCCAATTGTGCATTTATTAAGTGCCTGCTGTGTGCTGGGCTGAGCTCCAGGCCCAGGGAGGGCAGGGTGGGGAGGAAGGTGTAAGCGTGTGCCAGGACCCATCCGTCCTCAGGTCTCTCCGTCACTCCTGGCGGTAACCGCAGCGTCAGAGAGGGACTCTGGAGTCAGACACCCGGGAGAGGCTGGCCCAGCCCTGCCACACTAGCTGGATGACCTGGGGCACTGTCCTCACCCCTCATCATGTCCCAGGCTGACAACAAACCCACAGGCGTGGTGGCTGGAGACAGTGGGTGTCACCCTCTCACGTTCTGGGACGCAGTGTTACCACGGTGCCGCAGGGCCGCACTTCCTCCGGAGGCTGCAGGGGAGGGCCCTGCCCACCTCTGGCAGCTCCTGGTGGCCCCAGGAGTCCCCGGGCCTGTGGCTGCTTTGCTCGTCTCTGCCCTCTCCCCTGGCCTTCTCTGTGTCTCGGTCTCCCTCGTTTTCCTCCTATAAAGACTTTCAGGGTAGACCCTACATTTTATCTTGAGATCTTCACCTCCATCCTATCTGCAAAGACCCCATTTCCAAATGAGCCCCATTCTCAGGTACTGGGGGTGAGCGGCTCAGTCGCCCGTACGTGGAGTGATGGGTGTAGTCTTGCAGCCTCGCTTCAGCTCTAAGCCCATATGGTGCTTGATTCTGGGCCACCAGAGCAGTCATTTTTGTGGCATATGGATTACGACATAAATGTTATGTTCTATCATCAGCCCCAAGTGTGAAGGGGAAGAGAGAATGTCACCTTTCACAGGCTGCAGACATTTGTCACTTGACTGCTCATGACAACCGGGAGAGAACCCGTCAGCTGCTGTTTCTACCCTGAGCACCGGGTGGGCTCGGGGCTGGCAGGCATGACAAGGGTTTCCAGGGGACACCTCGGCACACACCTCCACGCCCCTACTCACGGGCGAGTCCCTGCCTCCCTCTCGGTCCGAGCACGTGGGCGGCCCAGCTACTATGGGGGCTTGGGGACGCTCACAGGGAACCACATGACTGCTTCTCTCAGGAACCCTCAGCCCAGCGGAGGGACGCATGTGCAGATGGCGAGACAGGGACGGGGGCCCAGGGTGGGCCCGGTGGGATGACGCACGACAGCCCAGCTCAGGGCCAGCACGTGCTCGGAAGCCACACATCGCCTGCCAGACGCTCCGTGAACAGGTGGGACCAACACCGTTGAAGTCAGGCGGATCTAGGACAGATAGGAAGGACAGACAAAGAGATGCTGAAAATGAAAACTCAGGGCCTGAGACTGGGGGGGTGAAGTTTAGGAGGGTCCCGGGCTTCTGGGTGACGGGCAGACAGTGGGGAGGCTAAGCTCACCAGGAACGGGTGCGTGAATCAGAGTTCTGCTAATAAAGACTGCCCGAGACCCCCGCAGCTCTCACTGTGAGCCAGACCGCCAGCCTGGGCTAAGCCCCCGGTCCGTGTTGTCTTACCGAATCCCCCTCATGACTCTGCGAATAAATGGCTGTATCCCATTTCCAAAACCAAGGCACAGAGAAGGCCGGTAACTGTTAACTCGGCCCCAGCCACACTGACCTCCTCCCGTCCCGGCTTGCACCCTGTTGGTTCCCGCATGGGGCTCAGGGAGCCGAAGGGGACGCTCCCTCCCCCCAATCCCGCCTGCCCGGGTGCAGGCCAGGCATGTTTTTGATCTCAGAGAAACGCCTACACGAACCCTGTTTCAAACAGGGATTTGGCCAGTGCGTGCGACCCACCTCAGCACTGCACTTCCCTGCTGGGCAGCCCCCGACACACCACTGTCCCTCTCTGAACCCCTGGGAAAATGTGTCAAATGGTGACACGCCCCCGGGAGCTGTTGTGGAGACCAAAGGAGAACCCAGGGGAGAGAATATTCTAAAATGCGAAGCGAAGGTGGAGTCTCCCTGGAGGGCAGTTGGAGCTGGGCTGTGGGTCAGATCGTGTCCAGCGGCCACCCCGGGACCCAGACTCAAGCATCGGTGCCTTCCCATCACCTCGCTGTCCGGACACCAGTCCGACGCCCTGGTCCAGGTGCCTCCAGTCACAGCGTGGTGTGGTTCCCTGGGGGGGACTCTAACTGCTCTGACAACTGTGAAACGGAATCATATCTGCAAGCGAATTCACTGGAAATTACACACATTTCACTAGATTTTCCTGGAGGCCAAGTTGAGCCATTAGAGCTGAGGGAGCACTCCTGGCCCAGGGAGGTGGGGTGAGGCAACAAGGTGAACCCCCCGCTCCGCACCTGCACCCTTCAGTTCTCTCTGATGGAGGTGGAATTCACATAACAGAACGAGCCACGTTAAGGCAGCATTTCCGGGCCACTTGCGCGCTCACAATGCCCTGCAGCCACCATCGCCGGCTGGTTCCAGACCGTCATCATCGCCCCCTCCCCAGCCCCCGGCACCCCCAACCTGCCGTCAGTCCCTGGCATTACCGACTCCGGGCGTTTGGGGCGGGCCCCACGCCTGCTGAAATAAACTTGCTCCTGAGGCGGCAGCAGTACAAGGGGCTCTAAGCATCCCTGGTCGCCGGGCTGCCTGACCCGGTGCTGGTGCCAGAAGCAGAGTGACCTTCACCGAAGCTCTCAGCCCTTTGGGTGTGGTTTCTCCCTCTTAACCCAGACCTTGCCACCCATTCCCCGTGCTGGCAGGGTTCATGCTCTGCCAAATGCGCCGGCTCTGGGAGCGGCCCCTGACTGCAGAGCAGGTGGCCCCCACCGCACATGCGGGGCACCCGCTGTCCTTCTGCCCGGGTGGTCACACCCGCATTTCCCGTGACACCCGTACCCTTTCTGGAGCCAACTCCTAGCTTACGGGGGCAGAAAGCTGGTGGCATAGCAGATGGAGTACTGGCCTCGCAGTTCCTGTCCCCACGTCCCCTCCCTAAGGGGCGCTGAGTGTGAACTGAGACGCACAGTGACGTTCTCTCTGTCCTGTCTTTGGCAGCCCCAGAGGTGTTCCAGGTGTGTGTGGACGGAGGCCCCGGGTACTCGCACCCCGTGGACTGGTGGTCCCTGGGCGTCACGGCCTACGAGCTGCTGCGGGGCTGGGTGAGACTTGCACCTGCATGGTGGGCACATGGGCCCCGGGGATGGGGGGGGCCGCTCGGGTTGTACCAGGCCGGCGTGGAGTCGGCATGCCGTTCTGCTGGGACGGTGCAAGGTGGCAGGAAGGAGCCCTGTGTGAGGGGTGAGCCCTGGGTGCCAGTCCCGGTGGCCTGGGTGTCAGCTCTGAGATCCCTGAGTGTTAGTGAGTTTCTGGTCCAGCCCTTCAATGTCCAGAGGTGAAGGTCATGTGCCAAGGTCAGCAGCTGATCAGTGGCAGCTCTAACCCTGGAAGCTGCTTGGCCAGGCCGGGAAGTGGGGGCTGTGGCTGAGGTGTGGCTGGGTGCCTGGTGACGAGAGCTGACCTCTCCAGGCCACACCCCAGGGCCCCCAACCCGAGCCAGGAGCGGGGACTCTGGAGTTAGGCCGTTGGGTGTGGATGGTGCTGCTGCGGCTTACCCATCGTCTGACCTGGTCACCTCACTTAACCTCCCTCGGCCTTAACGGAGCACCTGCCGGCCGGTGCCCACACCGCCCCACGGGCCTGGTCACTGGTGGCCTGTAGGTCCGGGCCACCTGCTCGGCTGTGACACAGGAACACCCGGCACTGCCCGAGGGAAGGAGGGAGCTGGCCCCAGGGGTCGCACAGTGCCAGCCGCGGCCGCCTGCCCTGTCTCCTGTCCCCGTCAGCGGCGCCCCCCATCCTGCCCTTTGTCCTCCGCAGAGGCCGTACGAGATCCACTCGGCCACGCCCGTCGACGAGGTCCTGCACATGTTCAAGGTGGAGCGCGTGCACTACTCCTCCGCATGGGGCCAGGGCATGGTCGCCCTGCTGAAGAAGGTGAGGCACCGCCGGGAGGGAGCCAGGTCGCAGCGCAGGCCGGCTGGCCAGTTAGGGGACGGGGAAGCAGAGCCGGGGGCTCGAGCCTGCGTTCAGGGTCACGAAGCCGCTGGGCAGTGAGTCTGGCGTGGAGTCCCGCCTCTGGCAGCGAAGCCACAGCTTTCTGACCGCCACCGCTCCTGATACAGAGAAACACGTCACACAGGGTGGCTCTGGGAAGTGTTTGCTGCAATCGGCCTTTTGATGCACTGAGCTTTAGGAAACTGGCACCTCCTGACTCTTTGCGAGAACTGCTGCTGTGAGACAGAAGCTGACCTCGGAGCGCGGTCCATGGTCCCAGGACTGGCCACGGCCGCGCCACCCGGTGGCTTCTAGAGAGGCCGCCCCTCCACTCCCCAACCCCTGACCCTCTGAGTCAGGAACCCCGGTGGGCCTGGGCGTCTGCATTTTCCTAAGCTCTCCGGGTGGCCGAGGCCCGCCCGAGGGCAGGGGGTCAAGGTGTCCTCCTTTTGAGGCTGGTGTTCAGCTCTGGTCACTTGAAACTGCCAAGGCGCACAGAGGCAAAGGACGATGCCAGCACTGGAGGGTGTGGGCCAGCATTTGTTTGGGGGCCGTGGTGGCCCTGCTCACATGACCCCCACGAGCCCGGTGGCGTTACACCCGAGGGGCAGTGTCACCCCCAAAGCAGAGCTGACGAGGTCGAGGCTTTGGAAAGCAAGACGGCTCTGCCCATGCCAGGGGCGTGGAGGGGCGGCGGCGGGTCTGAGCCAAGCTGTCCGACTCCGTGCCCAGCTCTGCCCCCCACCTCCGCCACCCCGCTGTAGGGGACATACTGAATGACCAAGGAGTTGACTTGCTTTGGAGCAGATTCAACCACCCGGTCCTTAGAAGTCAGTGTCCTCAGCCTGACCGACCACTGAATCACGGGGAGCCCTTCGCACCCCCCAGGGCCCTCACCGCCCACCCAGTGAGGCAGACAGCAGCTGCCCTAACGCTGAGCCCTTGCAGGGCCGTGCAGTGGGGTCTCTCTAAATCTGCTCCGCTCGTGTGGGGCAGCCCCTAAGGAGGCGGCCAGCATCAACAGCTATGGCCCCACCGGGTGTCTCTCAAGTAGCGGGGCGTGACTTGAGCCCACCTGCCGTAGTGACAGGCCAACTGTTGGGGGGCTCCACCCCCGGCAGCTCCCTCCTGTTGGCAGCTGGGTGCTGGCCCTTCGCGGTCCCCCTCGGGTCTCGTCCTGGTCAGGACCTGGACATGGAGGGGTGACCACCTGCTCCTGCACCAACACAGAGCACCCAGCAGATCCCGCGAGGCCACTGGCAGTGTAGTGGCTGTCCCGGGGGGAGGACGCCTGTCCTTTCGGTGGTAGCCCCGGTGTCCTTTGCCCTCGATGAGGCAGAGTGTGGACAGGCAGAGCCCCGTTTGGGTGCGAGGTCACAGTCTACGGCCGTCTTTATACGGTGTCGCCCTTATGAGCAGAAATCTGAGAAGAAGCTGAAAAGTGTCCCCTTGGCTACCAACTAGGTCAGGGCATCCAGCCACAGAGGTCACCCCATACTGTCCAGGGCAAATTTGATGACACCTTGTGCGTCCCATTTTCAAGCCGGAAGTCCTAAGGTGAGGTGGCTGATTCTTTTTACTTTTAATTGGAAGCCTCTGCAGACACCAGCGAAAGCCAGTGTGTCACAGGCCACAGTCCCCGAGGACAAACTGAGTCCCTGCCCAAAGAGTCCCTGGCCGGGTGACCTTGTGAAAGCAGCTTGACCTCTCGGTCCCTCCCTGCTGTAGAGAGAGGAGCATAAGTGACACTTCCAGGGACAGCATCCCGGGCAGGGCGTGGCACGGCCGGAGCGTAACAAGCAGAGGCCCCTCAGGTTCCCACGACCCTGCCCTCAGAGCCCCACTAACCTTGGTGGCTGGCGCCTGACTCAGACACGCATGGTCACGCTGTGTCCCCAGCTCCTGACCAAGGACCCCGAGAGCCGCCTGTGCAGCCTCAGTGACATCCAGAGCGCACCCTACCTGGCCGACGTGAACTGGGACGCGGTGTTCGAGAAGGCGCTGACACCCAGCTTCGTGCCCCACGTGAGTGGGGCCCCCTGTGACGGCCCGCCGCCCCCGGCAGGGCCCCAGCCTTACTGTCCCGGACGGAGGGCCCCTGTCGCTGGCCGCCCGAGCAGCAGAGGTTCGCGGTTCACCGAGACCCAGCACGAGGGCGCAGAAGCTGGCCTCCTGGGGGCCTGTTGCAACCCTCGGGCCCTGCAAGCCTCCATCCGGACACACACACACACACACACACACTGCACACACTCACATGCATGCACACTTGTGTGCATGCACACTCACACCACAAGTGCAAAAGAACAAAAAAGACTTGCTGCGGCCCCTAAGCTGGTAGGTGTGGGGGGGTCCCCGACTTCCCAGAGTGGTGTTTCATATCAGATTATTTTAAAGACGCTATTGCTCTGTTTGGTGCAAAAATGTTTCCCCAAATCAGTTTCTACCAGAATCTAAGGCTTCGAGTTCCCTTTCACAGATGTTGTTTGGGGCACACGGTCCATTTCTGAGTTCACATCCTCCCCCGGCCCGTCTGTGCCCTGGACTCGCTGCTGGGGCAGAACAGCCTGGTGACACTGGCTTCTCCATGGCTCTCCCACGAGCAGACACTGTGTCTCTGCCCAGCTCAGCTGGTGCTGTTCTGGTCCATGGGGCAGTTTCCCACCTCCCACCCCTCCTTCCAGACTCAGCATGGAACACAGCAACCGGCCCACCTGAGGGTCTTAGGAACAGGTTCTGGACAAGATGCAAACACAGGTGACGCCTCCGTGGGGCGGCAGCCCCCACCCCCTCCGCAGACCACAGCCTCTGGTCACCCCACTGCAGAGGTGCGCAGGTTGACGCTGGTGGCCCACAGTGTCCCATTTGGGTGCAGCTGCTGTCCTCCTGAGACTTCCAAGGTGGGGACCATGCCGTGTTGGCTGGGCTCTGCTGGAGCAGTGGGGTCTGGAAGGCACCAGAGGCCCCGGGGGCTGCTGATCAATGAGCACGAATGAATGAATGATAGCAGCCTGCAGGGTGGAGTGTGTTCTGGGTGCCATGCCTCGCGCCCGGACAGTGAGCCTGTCAGGGTCTCTGGCCGGGAGACTTGCCAGGATTACTCAGTGTGACATGGGCGGGACCAGGCTTGACCTCAGGCAGTGTGGACCCGGAGCCTGCCTTGGAATGAGAGAATGAGTGAGTGAACGAATGAATGGCGGATACATCAGGCCAGCAGAGACTCGGGCCTCACGGGGAGAGATGGTGTATAACCGTGAGGCTTTGCTGCCTGGGCGGTGGCATCCTGAGCCTCAGGGCACACGAAGGCCACCCAAGGTTTCAGATCCCAGGTCTGGAGGGCCGGATACCCAGAGGCCTCCTGATCTCAGTGGGCGGGGCCACGGCCTGCAGGAGGGCCAGGCTGGGCCACTGGCTCCAGCCGCAGCAGGAGCAGACAACCAGGACTGGAAATTGGGAAGAATTTGATCAGAAATGGCATTTTTAAACTGAACAATTAAAAACACATTTGTAGAACAGGGTGTTGGCGTGGGAATGTGCACAGGGTAAAGTGCATGGAGACAGCAGATTGGAAAACTGAACTCAGACTCAAGAAACAAACGTGCACAGCAGGGAGTCCATGGAGCCGTGCGGGTGGTGACCGTGGGCTCGTCCAGGGTGGGCGGAGGGAGTGGCGGGGGAACAGAGGATGTGACCGTGGGAACGCGTGGCTTTCCATCAGGAAAGATGCACGCATGCGACGTGCCCCCAGTGGTGGTCGTCGCCGCCGGTGGTGTGACTGACCGGGCGGACGAATGGACGAGTGGGGATAGAGTCCGGCGGTCGGCGGGACAAAGACAAACCATATTTTCCTTTCAGAAAGGGAGACTGAACTGTGACCCCACATTTGAACTGGAAGAGATGATTCTCGAGTCCAAGCCGCTGCACAAAAAGAAGAAGAGGTTGGCCAAGAACAGGTCCAGGGACGGCGCGAAGGACAGCTGCCCTCTGGTGAGCGCTGTGTGGGTGGGGCCAGGGGCAGCAGGGAGTGGGGTCGGGGGGCACCCCATCCCAGCCACTTTCACCTGCTGTAAATGAGATGCTTCTGTCCAGGACGTGGCCTTTCCCTGCGCTAAATTGGGAGCAGAGCCACGGTCCCCGCTCTGATCGTTCAGTTAGCGTTGTCCCCCAGGCAGGACAAGCCTCGTGTGTCCCCAGGCAGGAACAGACAAGGGTGCTGCGTCATCCTGAGCACCCTTGGGAAAGGTTTCGTGCCGTGGAGACAGCCAGGGCCGCACTGTGACATCCACGGGGTCCCAGGCACGCTGGCTTTCTGGATTCGTTTTCTAAGCTGCCATCACAAAGCGGCTGGTGACTTTAAATAGGTGACATTTATTCTCTCACCATTCTGGGGGCCAGAAGTTCAAGCTCAATGCACTGGCAGAGCCAGGCTCACTCCAACGGCTACAGGAGGGTCCTCCCATGTCGCCTGGCCGTGGGTGGTGGCCAGCCGTCCGATAGTCCTTGGCTTGTGGCTGCATCGCTCCCTCTCTGCCTCCATCGTCACGTGACGTTCTCCCCTGTGGCCCTGGGTCTCTCCCTGAAGGACACCCGTCGTTGAGTTGGGGGCTCACCCCTCTCCTGTAGGAGTTCTTCTTAACTAGTGACAGCGGCAAGCACCCTGTCTCCAGGCAAGGTCACGTTCACCGGTCGGGGGGTTAGGACTTCTGAACTTCAACACATGAGGGCCCGATTCAACCCTCAACTGCCCCTTCCTCCATAAAAACATTTTTTAAGTTATATTTTATGACCACATTGGTGTGAAGATGAACGTAACTTTCAATACTAAGTTCATTTTTTCTGCTGCTTTTAAAAGAAATGAACACCTCTCTGGAGACCCCAGAAGGGCGTGGGCCCCAGGCGCTGTGCCGCCTGAGTGCGTGTTAATAAGGACACACGGGGGGCGGGGGTCTGCCCGGTGTGCGGTGACACAGACAGCACTGGCGACACACATGGTTCTTGGCACCTGTTCCTGACGGGAACGTGCACCTTGCAGGCTGGCCTTGCATTTCTCCACCCTTCGTGCTTAATTAGGTCTAAGGGACATTCCAGTGACCGGGAAGCCAAGCTGATGATTTTCAGTCCATAACCCACCCCAATAGGGCTTTTCTGTTGGATTTTATGGCTTCAGACTGAGGAAAACTTCTGTCTGCCCGGCCCCCTTGGCCCAGCTGCCCGTGCCACAGGTGGCTCCTGCCACTTAGCTGTCCCCCGCCCCAGGCGTCCCCGGTCCTGTTTAGACCCATCTCTGCTCACCGCCGGTCACTCACAGCCCCCCATCTGTGCTCTTCGGCAGAATGGACACCTGCAGCAGTGCCTGGAGACCGTGCGGAAGGAATTCATCGTGTTCAACAGAGAGAAGTAAGTCCCCAGGGGCCCGCCGCGCAGAACCCTTCCAAACCGCAGGGCTCCCGGGAAGCCGGCCATGACCCTGGAGGGACAGCAGCCCATGGACCCTGTGTGGCTTCTCCCCACTCGGCCTCAGCATCTTTGTGGGAAATGGGGGAGCAGACGGAGCTGGCCCTGGGGTGCTGGCACAGAGGCAGGACTGTGGGTGGTCGGGGGCCCCAGCGCCAGAGCGAAACT
>PVJI01032509.1:0-12140 GCA_004026765.1 Micronycteris hirsuta
TTTTCAGGAATCACTGTAGAGGACACATGGACAGAACTAAGGGGGAGGAGGGAGGTTGGGGGGCTGGGACGGGAGGGGAAGGGAGGGGGGAGGGGAGAGGCTGCAAATAATTGTAATTAAACAAAAAAAAATTAATTAAAAAAAATAAATTAAAAAAAAAACAAAAAACAAAAGGTAAGAGTTTCTTCTTTTTTACGATTTCACTTATATGTGGAATCTAATGAACAAAATAAACTGATCAACAGAAAAAGAGCCACTGACACTGGAACTAACTGAGCTATGAAGAGGGAGGGGGGGAAGCGGGGACTGGATGAAGGTGAAGAGCTGGAAGAAGGTGAAGGGATTAGCCAAAGAACATGTATGTATAATCCACAGACACAGACCATAGTGTAGTGATGGCCAGAGGGAAGGAGGGTGTGGGGAGGAGGTGTGCAAAGGGCAGGGAAAATGGGGACATCTGTAATAGTGTAAACAGTAAAAATAAGGTAAAAAAAAAAATAAAGCTGTAAATATTAAGCTGCCAGATTCTCAACCAACTGCTTAATTTTTTATAAATAACCAGATGAGAATAATGCATACATTATCTGTAATAGGGCTCTAAGTTCCAGGCTCTAGTTCCAAAGAAACTTCTAAGGAATGATGTTTATGAAAAGTCCAGAGAGTACTCAGGCTTGACCTAAATATTAATAACTTAGTAAGAGAATCATCTTATAGTGTAAGTAGCTCTAGAAAAACCTCATTTTATGATCAGGGCTAAGTACATTAGTATGCTTTTTGATAAGCTGTTATATATGACATAAAAGTCTATTTTAACAGCCACGAAATAAATTTGCCAAAACCTAGCACAATAGTACAAGAAAGAGTTAAAAGCCTAAGTAGTTGTTAATAGAAAAGCCCCATATACTAGAAGTGACAAATTAATAAAGTTCCCATAGTAAACAGCCCTATTCTTATTCAAACTATACAACACAATAAATTAAACTTAATAAATTAGCAATGTTCTTTAGCCTCCTGCAAACTTCTATCACAAAACAGTCTCACAAAAATATTCCTTTAGTGAAAGACTAAAGTAATCTTCACACAGATGAGACATTTAATGAAAGAACTCATTGAGGTAATGTATGTTCCCACTGAGATGTTAATTACCTGCCAGGTCTTTAGTAAATTTTATTTTTTTAAATAATTATTAGACCATCTCTCACCCTGAGCTCTTCAACATTTGGGTACTCTGACAACTTCAGATTGGAAGTATCAAGGCGACGCTGATAATCTTCTAAACGCTGAAAATTAGACAGGATAGAGCAAAGGTTACTGCTTTGGGTATCAATGACCTCCCCATTCCTAAATACAATGGATATTTTTTAACCTACATTTTACAGAGCTCTTTGCCATACTGGACAAAACTAACAACACACTCTTTCTTAAAACACTCCTTCCCTTGGTTTTGAAAACTCTCCTAGCTTTTGCCTTACATCTTTGGCTCTGCTTTCTCAATCTTTTCAAATTCATTGGCTTCTAACTAGCTTGTATTTATTTTCCGAATATGTAAATCATGTACATGGTACAAAATTCAGAAGGTAATGCAAGGCATACAATAAAAAGTTAGTCTCTCTCCGACCCTGTTCTTTTGCCTCCCACCCTGATTTCCTCTAAAGAAATACCCATTTCTTTGGTAGTCTATGACAAAAATTCTAACCAAATAGAATATATGTGTATGCTTGTCTCTTTTATGTTACGTATATATATCCTTCAACAAAAAAGATATGGTAGCATAATATATTTATATACACATTTTTCTATGTATTTGTATCACTCATCAATATATCCTGAAGATTGTGCCACATTAGTACATACAGAGAGAGAGCTGTCTCATTTTTTAAATGGCTGCAATGGTATTTAACTCTGAATGAGCTATATAGCTTATTTAACTATACCTTACTGATGGACATATAGGTTACTTCAAGTTTTCTCCTATAACAAACAATACTGCAATAAAATGGCCTTAAACATATACTTTTGTACACGAGTGTAAATGTATCTGTAGGATAAATTTTTAAAGGAAGAACCGTTAGATCAAAGAGTATGTGTACTTCCCCCAGATTATAAGTTTCCAAATACAGAGAAAAATTTGAATGTGTATACTGAATACCCATATACCCACCGCCTATATTCAATAATTAACATTTGCTGTATTTGTTTTGTTATATATTCATCCATCTTCTTGTCATCCCTCTATTGACCAATCCATTTTATATTTTGGATGCTTTTCAAAATAAGTTACAAACATAAGCACACTTTACCTTTAAACATTTTAGCATTCCTGTAATTAACAAGAGATCAATAATTGTTTATAGTTCTTTTTATAAAGTAAAATTTACACAGTGAAAAACATGCAAACATTTTAAATGTACCTTTCCATGAGTTTTTACAAATGCACGTACGCCTATGCAATCGAACTCCATCACCCTCATACTTTTTTCCTAATTAAAATCTGCCCAAAATCCCCAGTGACAACCACTTTTCTTAATTTTCTTCTACCATAGATTAGTGGTCTGTTCTAGAAGTTTGTATAAGTAAAAGTAGATGTACATATTCTTTTGTGTCTGTTTTATTTTTCATTCAGCATGTTTGTGAGATTCATCTATGTTGTTTATATCAATGGGTCATTCCTTTTTATTGATGGTATAATTCTCATTTATGATTATACTACATTTGGTTTATGTTATAAACATTTCCGTACAAGTCTCTGGGCATACAGCTTCATCTCTCTTGGGAATACTAGGAACAGAATTGCTGGGTCAAAAGGTAGATGTAATGAATATGTGTATTTTTAATTTAGACAAATATTGCCAAATTGCCCTTTGGGGTTCTATTATTTTATACTCTGAACAATACACTTGGAAGTACCTGTTTTCCTACAGTCTCACCAACAGAGCTGTCATCATACACAGTTCCTAAGAAATTATAACCAGGGCTATGGATTTAGTCTCTATATGCTCACTATCTTATAGTTTTATCTTCAGTACAGTCCTCTTAGAGGTGGGTACATGTAGCCATTTGCACCTGATATTGCAACCTGAACTCACAATCCTCCCCACATATCTGAGGCTTCTCCACTCATCCTGTTCATCTAAATGTGTAAAGCCAGAGACCTTGGATTTATTCGTGACATCATTTCTCTTCAAATCCTTCTCTAAATCAGGCACGAAATCCTGCCAATTTTATCTTTGAAATTATTTTTATGATCTTTCACTTCCCTAAGCCACTCTCATCTATCCTAGACTGCTCAAAGACTCCTAAGTGAACTCTTTCATCTACTCTCTTCCCTCTTCGATAAATTTTTCATAGTGTAGATGAGTGGTACTTAGAAATGAAAAACCTGAACATGCCACTCTCTGACTATAATGAATTCCCAGTGCTCTTCAATAAAAACCAAAATCTTTAACATGGTCTACAGGGCCCTGTATGATTTGGCCCTAGCCTACTGTATCTCATTTCATATCACTATGACTTTGCATTTAAGCCTGATAAACGCTAATCTAATTTTTCAATTCCTCAAACAGAGAATGATTTTTTACCCTAAGAGTTTTCTACATACTGTTTCCTCTACCTGTAAGGTTACTCATTTCCACATTATTTTATTTCATTCCATCCTTCAAGCTTATCCTTCAGAGTTTGGCTTAAATGTCAGTTCCTCAAGAAGCCACTACCTGGCTTCTGATGGCCACTACCTAACATCCTCAAACTAGACTAGCCCTGCTCCCCAAGTCCTGAAATTCTTCTTCATGGCAGCTATCACAACTGATATAAAATACTGAATAGTTGCACTATGATCTGCTCAGTGCTGTTCCATCCTGCAAGAAAACAAGCTCAGTAGGAGCAATTATTGTACTCATTTTTTTCAACCACTCTATATACCCTACACCCAGCATACAACTAGATGCTGTATAAATAACTGTTGAATCAATGAGCAAACAAGCAACTAGAGATGCTCAAAAAAAGTCAAATACAACTCTAATGTTCTATCACAAATTGATATAGACCCACCTACTACATGAATAGTTAACAAATGTCCACCTTTCAATTATTATTTCACAGATTACAAGAAACACTAATTTAATATTCTTACATCATCTTGTATCTTGCTTTTCCCTTCTTACCTGCTTGTTTTCTGCCTCCTTGACAGCCTGATTTACATAATTTAAGATCTGACGACAGTGATCTGCAGCTTTCTTCACCTTCTCCCTTTCTGTTGGCCACTCTAAATAAGGGGAAGAAATCCAAAATGGAAAATATAGGATATCAGGAAAGAAATGATATCATATATATCATTTTATTTGAACATTAAAAGAACATACTAAGATCCTGAATATTTCATTTATT
The DNA here is from genome assembly GCA_004026765.1 of Micronycteris hirsuta. Classification (NCBI taxonomy): domain Eukaryota; kingdom Metazoa; phylum Chordata; class Mammalia; order Chiroptera; family Phyllostomidae; genus Micronycteris; species Micronycteris hirsuta. The sequence continues at coordinate 4,384 of PVJI01032509.1, forward strand.
TATTTAATTTTAGAGAGAGGGGAAGAGAGGGAGAAAGAGAGGGAGAGAAACATCAATGTGTGGTTACCTCTCACGTGGCTGCTACTGCAGACCAGGCCTGCAACACAGGCATGTGCCCCAAATGGGAATCGAACCAGCGACCCCTTGGTTTGCAGCCTGTGCTCAATCCACTGAGCCACACCAGCCAGGGCAATCGTGAATATTTTTATACCAGACTAAAACCGATGGAAGAATCTCAATTCAGGTAGTCTTTGGACATGTGAAACTACTTATGACAGTACTTTAAAACATAATTACTAATCTTTAAAAAGAATTCATAGTATAGGAGTCCAATACAAGGAGAGACGTTTTGCATCATGTATCAAGCCCTCTGTGCTACACACTCCAAGGAGTCCGTCTCACTCACATTGTAAGCAATATAAATGGGAGCCAGTGCACAGCCTACATGATTATGTACCGTGCACCTGTTAAGCAATTTTTGAATGATAATACAAAATACTTCAAAATAACTCCAAAATAATTCAAAATAACTCCAAAGTAAATTTCTTTGAATTTCAAATTAGACTTATAGATATAAAATAGATTAGAAAATCTGTATCATTAAAAGAATATAAAATTTGGCCCTGTCGGTTGTGGCTCAGTTAGTTGGAGTGTTGTCCCATACACCAAAAGGTTGGGGGCTCAATTCCTGGTCAGGGCACATACCTAGGTAGTGGCCCCAGTCAGGGAACGTATGGGAGGCAACAAGTTGATGTCTCTCTCTATCTCTCCCCTCCTCCACCTCCCTCGTTCTCTAAAGTCAATAAACAGGTTAAGAAGATGACAGCTATGTAGGTGGGAGCTGAGTCTACATGTTCGTGCACTCAACTGGGACATTTAGCCAATTTTCCAAAAAACAAAGTGAACAGCCAACAGAATCTCAGCCGAAATGAAGTTTGGAAGTCAAAGTGTGCAGAGGACCCCTCAAAAAGGGCAGTAAAGGAGGCTTTATAGACCACTGGGAAGGTCCCTGGGCCTGGCACCAGAGACTGGGGCTGCCATAGGTACACTGGAGGTGAGGCAGGTCAGTGACAGCAGCCTACAGGCTCCCTCTTCTCCCACGGAGGGGAAGTCCCAGACCCAAGCCAGGAGAGACATGGACACATACAGGAACAATGCATCCAGTGGGGTAAACTAAGGGGGGGGGGGGAGGTAGCAAGCGACACACAGCCAGCGGAGTACCCAGGCAGTCGCTGGTTGAGACACTGCCAGAGAATTTAGGGGATCCTGGTGACACCTGGAGTTGGGAGAGGAGGTGGTCTGCAACTGGGCATGACCCAATGTACCCAATGTAGTGTTTTCAAATTCTATGGCATAAGAAACAGGAGTTTGCATAGAACTATTAATGAAAATTAATTATAACAGCCTAAAGCTCAACTGTAAAATTTATTCAGTACTCATTTTAATTTTTTTAAGTACACATTTCCCCCCCTTTATCCCCCTTCTGCCCTGGACCTCATTACCCTCCTGAATTTCACCACACCCCTTAGTTTATGTCCATGGGTTACACACACACACACATTCTTTGGCTTCTTCACTTCCTATACTATTCTTAACTAACCCCCATCTATTTTGCACCTACGAATTATGCTTACTTCCTGTACCCGTTTCCCCATTCTCCCCTCTTCCCCTCCCTGCTGATAACCCTCTATGTTATCTCCATTTCTGTGATTCTGTTCTTGTTCTAGTTATTTACTTAATTTTTCTTTCTTTTTTCTTTTTTTTAAGATTTTATTTATTTATTTTTAGAGAGAGGGGAAGGAAGGGAGAAAGAGAGGGAGAGAAACAGCAATGTATGGTTGCCTCTCATATGGCCCTCACTGGGGACCTGGCCTGCAACCCAGGCATGTGCCCTGACTGGGAATCAAACCGGGACCCTTTGGTTCCCAGCCCACGCTCAATCCACTGAGCTACACCAGCCAGGGCTATTTACTTAGTTTTTGATTTTGTTTTGTAGCTTTAGTCGGTAATAATGGTGTGTTTGTTGTCATTTTACTGTTTATAGTTTTGATCTTTTTCTTAGGTAAGTAAGTCCGTTTAACATTTCATATAATGAGGGCTTGGTGATGATGAACTCATTTACTTTGACCGTATCTGCGAAACACTTTATCTGCTCTTCCATTCTAAATGACAGCTTTGCTGGATAGAGTAATCTTGGATGTAGGTCCATGCCTTTCATGAATTTAAATACTTCTTTCCAGCCCCTTCTTGCTTGCAAGGGTTCTTTGGAGAAATCCGCTGATAGCTTTATGGGAACCCCTTTGTGGGTGACTCTCTCCTTTCCTCTTGCTGCTTTTAAGATTCTCTCCTTCTCTTTAATCTTGGATAATTTAATTATGATGTGTCTTGTGTTCCTCCTTGGGTCCAACTTCTTTGGGACTCTCTGAGCTTCCTGGACTTTCTGGAAGTCTATTTACTTCACCAGATTGGGGATGTGTTCCTTCATTATTTTTTCAAATAACTTCTCAATGTTTGCTCTTCCTTTTCTCCTTCTGGCATCTCTAATTCAGATGTTGGAATGTTTAAAATTCTCCCGGAGGTTCCTAAGCCTCTCCTCATTTTTTTGAATTCTTGTTTCTTCATTCTGTTCTGGTGGAATGTTTATGTCTTCCTTTTGCTCCAAATTGTTGATTTGCGTCCCAGTTTCCTTCCCTCACTGTTTGTTCCCTGTATATTTTGCTTTATTTCACTTTACATAGCCTCCACTCTTTCCTCTATTTTGCATCCATACTCATTCAATTCTGTGAGCATCCTGATTACCAGTGTTTGGAACTCTGCATCCGATAGGTTGGCCATCTCCTTGTCACTTAGTTCTTTTTCTCGAGTTTTAATCTGTTCTTTCATTTGGGCCATATTTCTTTGTCTCAACACACCTGTTCTGTAGTAAAGGGCAGAGACAACTCACTGCATTGTGGTGCTGTATGTAAGGGAGGGGTCAGAAAGGGAACAATGCCACTTGTCTGCTCTCGCTCTGCTTTCAGTCACTTTCCCCACTACCCACAAGCAAACAGGCCCCCCTGTTGCTCATTCCCAGGTTGGTGAGCTTGTGTATGTTCTAGGACCTGTGGGTCTCCTCCAACTAACTGTTCCGTGAGGGTGGCAGTTTCCGCTGCCATCACAACCTTCAGAGTTTTACAGGCAGTGGTTTTGAAGCTTTATTCTCCCACGCTGGAACCCCAGGTTATGCAGTCTGTCTCGCTCAACAGTTGTTCCTCCCAGCTTATAGGCTTGTGAATGTGGGACCACCGTGTCCACCGGCCACCACCTCGCTGGCCTGGTCTGTTGCCTTGCTGTGCTTCATCTCCACCCTGGCTGCCTGTCTCCGCCCCTCCTACCAGTCTGGGTGAATGTTAACTCCTTGGTTGTCAGACTTCCATATAGTTTGATTTTCTGGCAGTTCTGGTTGTTTTTGGTTTTTAAATTGGTTGTTGTCCTTCTGTTGGTTGTGCGAGGAAGCAAAACACATCTACCTATACATCCATCTTGGCCAGAAGTTCAGCACACAGATTTTCTGGAGGTGAGCAATAGTGCCACCGATTCTGTGGCAGCAGCAGGGGTAGACATCCCAGCGGAGAGACTGATGTGCTGGCTGGCTGCAGAGTGGAGCCACGGTCCCAGCACTGACAGAGGCAGTGCTGTGCCTCCAACTACTTATTTTAAAACAGAAGAGTTGGAATTATAATACATTGATTAGCTGGGCTAATGAAAGTTCATATATAGATAAAAAACATCTCTTCAACCCAATATTAGCCTTCTTCAAAGGAAATATGATACATGCTAGAGAAAGAATTGGTGAACTTCTATAAAGAGCCAGTAAAAAGTATTTTATACTTTGCAGGCCAAATGGTCTTTGTCCCAACTACCCAACTCTGCTTTTTGTAGTGCAAAAGCACATGTACCAACAACGAGCATGACTATGTTCTAATAAACTTTACGAAAACAGGTGATGAGCTAGATTTGGCCCATGATCCAGATTGACAAACCCTGTGCTAGACTCAATAATGGAGTCCACTATATCAACTATCTTGAAGACTGGGTTGAATTTTACTAGAAAATTTTGCTCTACTATTTGGAAACCTATAGGCACCAGAATGCTGAGATAGAATTTTGTTGTTTTTCCCCTAAGCTTTTTAATTTCAGTGAATATGTTGTACCTGTGTATCTTGCAATATTATCCAATAGAAGAGGGTACTTAGTAAGCCTCTGCATTTGGGTAGGAATGATATCCTTCAGCTGCAGACGGCGACAGAGTGGATTACTCTCAGCATCCTAAAATTAAAGTGAAATAAGTGAAATTTAAGATGTACCATATATTCATCATATAAATGTCTACAGCATCACAGTTCTGGTAATCAAATCAAGACTTAAAATATGCCAAAACATACCACTGTCACAATATACTTCTGCTTTCTCTTTTTATCCCTAAATCAATGGCTTCTTTGTTATCTGTTTAAGCAAGGACTGAGCACATCCATAATCAACTCTTAGAATCACTTTCTTGGGATATAAGTTTTATCTTAACATATTCAAAAAATCTAGTTACAGTTTCCTATAATTGGCATTCCTATCCAAAACAAAACAATTCAGCTAATTTGCTGGCTGCCATCCCAAGGAGGCACAATGGGTCATCAGTCTGGATGTAGCAGCACATTTACAGCAAGAATCTACAAACTTCTCAGTAAAGTGCCAGATAGTAAATACTTTAGGCTTTGCATACCATACAGTTTCTATTACAACGTTCGACTTTGCTGTTTTAGAACCAAAGAACCACAGATAATATGTAAATCAAAGAACATGACTATGTGTATTAAAAGGTTCTAAGATAGCTCCCAAAACTCCCCCTCTGGTGTATACACCATATACAATCTCCTCCCGTTGTGCGTGGATAGAACCTGGAATATGATGGCATATTGCTCCTTTGCTTAGGTTACTACCAGCTGACTTTTGAGGATTCTCCTAGGTGAGTCTGACTTATTTAGAGGAGTCTTTAAAGGAAAGCTCTGACAGGGAGATGCTTTCCTCCTGGCTTGGAAGAAAGCAAACATCCATCTTATAAAATGCCTACAGGGGTCATATGGCAAACAAATATGGACGTTCTCTAGGAACCAAGAGCAGTTCGTAGACAACAATAGTAAGAAGACAAGGATCTCAGTTATACATTTACAATGACATGAATTCTGCTAACAAGTGAGCTTAAAAGAGGACCCAAAGTCTCAGATGAGAACTATGGCTCCAGCTGACACCTTGATTTCACCCTGGTGAAAGCATGAAAGGAGAACTTAGGTAAACTATACACCTGTACTCCTGAACCATAAAAACACAGACACAATAAATTTGCATTGTTTTAAGTTGCTATGCTTGTGACAATTTACTATACAACAATAAAAAACTACTGTACTGTTTTCCAATATAACTTTATTTACAAAAACAGGCAAGAGGCTGGATATGACCAGCAGGTTGTAGCTTACTGACCCTCCCTTTATACCAATATATACCTCAATAAGTATGATTGTTGTTATTTTGCTCCCTGGGCTGGATATAAACCCATTCCCATTCTTTATGTTTTGATGATATTATTTTAATAGTGTACATGGGCCACTTCTGGACAATATCCCCATGGTAATGTGAACTTCTATGTTAAGTATTTTAATCCTGATATACAATCTTTATTTGTCACTATTCCAGCAATTTAAAAGAGTTTATAGATTTAAGAAACATTAACATAGATATAATGCTTGTAAAAGACTTAGAATTCAACAGTTTATTCCATAATTAAATTAATTGCATCATTTTTTCTCGTACAGGACACAGTCAACTCACTTGCACAAAAGTATGAAATCGAGAATCCTTTTTCTGACGAGATTTGATCATTTCCAAGGCAAAAGGTTGGTTACTGCAAAAGGTAGCAGCAGCATGTTTCAACTTCTCCTCCTCTGGTCCGCTGAACTGTGCCAAGAAAGCAAAGAGCACAGTAGAGAATGGGTTACTTAGCTGATAAAAGGCCAGACAAAATGAGAGACATCCACAGTCTTTTCAGTATTTCAGTAAGTATTCTCAAAAAACAAGAAACAAAGAACTACATACGTATATGGAATATCTATGTTTCTCTATTAAAAACATCTGACTCTGACACATTCAAACCTTCTCTAATTATATTCTAATGTTTTCTTCCTTGTAGCCTCCCACACTTATTAACTTCTCAGTCTATACCACACTTCTATATTAGATAGAATGGCAGACACTTGGGAAATTATGCAACATAAAACACTTAAGAGAGACTTTGGGTAGTGGACAAACAATGCAATATACAGATGATGTATCATGGAGCTGTACTCTTGAAACCTATGTAATTTTATTAAGCAATACCACCCTAATAAATTTAATTAAAATAAATAAATCAAATTAAAAACTATAGTGTAAAACAAAAAATACTGAGATTAAAATTTCATGTTCTTAGAATCTGGCACCTTCACAAAAATGACTCTTTTATTATTGTTTAGTATAAAACCCAGGTCAGGTCAACATTTTTCTGGGTTGCAATAAAATTAAAGTATCCCTGCTTCACCTGTGCTGAGGCTAGCTATCCATGCCATCAATCTCTCTCTCCGGGAAGATCCATGAGCCTATGAATCTCTTTGCTAAAAGTAGTACTTTTTACTGATAATTTTAATTCATAAATTTAAGTTTTTATATGCCATAATTTTAGTGTTTCCAACAAAACACTTAATAGGTACACTTAATAAGTAGAGGTTGAAAAATTATTTTTAACCACCTTTATATTTCTAATAATTGCTTTTATGATTCATAAATAAATTTTTGATATAATCTTCCCTTTAAAGCCATAATTTCAAAAGTTTGTACATGAAAATATTTTGGAGGACTTCCGCCAAGATGGCGGCGTAGGTGGACGCACTTGCTGCCCACACATCCAGAGTGTCTAAACAACGGACGTAATAGCGAAAAATTAAACAACCAGAATGGACAGAAACGAACTAAAGTGAAGTCCGACACCCAGGAGGTTGGAGAGGACGAACATCCAGGCCGGCCCCGCCCCCAGAGGAAACGTCACCCAAAAAGCGACCCAGGTTGCCGGCACCGGCGATCCGACAAGTGCACCGAGATAAAAAGAATTAAAATGGCCAAAATGAAAGAGCAGAACAAATTACAACTAACGGATGCTCAGTTTAACATGCTGGTAATCAAAATGCTAACAAAACTGGAAGAAAGGTGGACGCAAATAATTGAACAAATGAAGAATACATTAATTATCTTTAATTATTGTATGGAGGAAGATTTACAGGGAACCAATAGGGAAACAAAGGAAGCTGGGTCTCAAACCAATGGGATGGACCAGAAGGAAGAAACAAGAATTCAAAAAAATGAGGAGGGACTCAGAGGAACCTCAGAGACATTTGTAAACGACCCAACATCTGGATCATAGGGCTACCAGAAGGACAAGAGGAACACCAAGAAATTGAACGCATTTTTGAACAGATAATGAAGGAGAATTTCCCAGATCTGGCAAAGGAAATAGGCTTCCTGGAAATCCAAGAAGCTCAGAGAACCCCAAAGAAGCGGGACCCAAAGAGGAACACACCAAGACACATCATAATCACATTACCCAAGATTAAGAATAAGGAGAAAATCTTGCAAGCAGCAAGAGAAAAGGAGACAGTTACCTACAAAGGAATCCCCATAAGACTGTCAGCGGATTTCTC
>PVJI01032510.1:0-12139 GCA_004026765.1 Micronycteris hirsuta
TGGCTTGCTGACCCCTGAATATTACTTTAACCTGGTCCTGTCTGCCACCGGATCTGAATTTACATCCAATGCCTTGCTATGAGTAATCCTACCTGTTCTGCATAATCTCATGAATAATCAATCAAATGTAAATTGGCCCCTGATAAAAACCCTGGCTGGGCAAGCCACGAGGCTTTTTCCTGGAATTGGGAGGAATCAGCCACGTAGCCCCGGTATTACTTTCCCCGCGTGTCACGGTATGACATGCACCGAGTCACGGCAACCACGGGTGTCGGCAGGCCCGATCTACCCCGTGTCACCTCACAAATAAATATTCCATTTAAGAACCAAACAGATTAGAAAGGTCAGGCAGAATGCATTACACTCACTTAGTTTCATTGCATGATTTTATTTATAGCCCCAAGTTGATCCCCTTAGTGTACTACAATTTCTTTCGGTTTTACACAGTTTATCTTGGGTCAATGAGGTCAACTTGATCTCTATATGGTACCTTAAACTTATGTCATCTCTTAGTAAAACATAATTATTTATTTGATGATGAGAGAAATAGCTTATTTCGTTGAATGAGACTGAGGGTGGGACCATTCTGGATTTTCCTCTTATTTTCATGACCCATATTTAATTCGATACTAAAACTTTCTCTCAGGTTAGCTCTCTGCTGCATCTCCTACTGTCCTAGCTTTAATTCAAGCTGTCATTATTTCTCAGCTGGATTATGGCATTAATCGAATTTATCCCTCTTCTTCCAGTCTGTCTTTGTAATTATTCTATCAAGTATACTGATACCACAGTGATGTGTCTAAAACACAAATTTGATATTTTTCTATCTCGTTTAAATCTTTTGGTTGACTTGGTAATTCCTTGCTCATTCACAAAGGCAGGACCTCCAGTAATGGTATTAAATGAACATTGGGCAAGTAACACCTGAATACACAAACAGTAGTCAAGAAATACAGTTTAAGCTTCTGGAACTTTGCATCCTCATTGGAAAATTCTTGAACATAGTTCCTAGTAGGAATACAAATCTATACAGTCACATCTAATGGATAAGAATACCATATAGTAACTTATTTTAAGAAGTAACCAACGGTGGCCCTGAGAGAAAATCTTTGTAAGAATAATGAATTTATCAAGGTGGACTATATCCAACAGCAGGGACAAGAATTTAACAAGTGTTATCTATTGTTTGAGATGCACAGTAAGGTCAAACTTGAGTCTACTAAATCCAGCTGTGTGCCCCATCCTCAAAGCATCTATGCACTTTGTGAGGGATAAGTGCCATGTAGTAAAACTCTATAATTATGTCAGTATGAATCTCAGGATCTCTAAAGCAGGCCATCATTCTTTCTTAATCAAGCACCTAAAGAAAAAAGCATTTTCTTTACAAGACTGAAAGAAGTGAATAGAGAAGATGAATAGAAGAAATGGTAAGAAAGTCTGCAAATAGAAATGAAGATAATACAGATAGTCTTGATATTTTGAAGCCAAATATGGGTCTTGAAGCATTTATAGATTAATTTAGAGATAGATGTATAGGATTACTTGTAGACACATTAAATTCCCTAGGAACAAGAGATAAAGAAAGATGCAACCAAAACTCATAGGTGGTCATTCTGGAAACATGTTTGTATCGCCTCTGGCCATTCTGTAAATTTCTAAACAGACAGAAGAAAAGAAATGAGAGTCTGGTAGAGGTTATTGAGCTAGCAACCTAACCTTACATCAGCTGGTATTTCTATCATCTACGATGATTAGGTTGAAAGCGGTAAAAGATGCAACTCAGTATGACTTAAAGTGAAGCGATCTGTTATCTTACAACAAGAGTCCAAGTTGGGTCCAGGGTTATTAATTCAGTGGAACAGAAACATCGTCAAGGACATATGTTCTGTGACCTTTATGCTTATCCAATTTCAGAATGTCTCTTTTGGCTCACTCCTCTCATGGTTAAGTAAATATTATACAATCTTTCTTTACAATCTGCTCCTTAATTAAGATCAGAGACAATTTTTATCATATTTACACCTAGTACTTTCTTCACATCTTATTGGCTAGGCTAGGTTATATACTCACCTTAAATTATTTATTAGAAAAGAAATAAGAACATCTAAATAGACTCTCACAAATTTTGATTCGTCTTGAACAACATTGGACTGTTGTAAGCCAGGGCAATTACACAGAAATTATAGTTAGGTAAACACAACTAGTGTCTGTCAGATGTAGCAGGAGCAACAGATGATTTCAGCAATTATGCCGGTCAAGGGAGCTGATGCTGGAATATGCTGAAGTTTATCTCCATGCCAGCCATTCATCTTAAAAGACTAGAAACAATGTAGTGCTTGCAACTCATGTCAGAAACTTTTGGTAAATCTAATATCGGAAGTGATATGATATCATTTTTACTGTATTTTATTAGAAGAGAGATATTAGGTACAGCCCATATATACATATACATATACATATACATATACATATACATATACATATACATATACACACACACATTTATAAAATCATGAAACTTTCATTAAAAAATGACAAAACAGCCCTAGCTGGTGTGGCTTAGTGGATTGAGTGCCAACCTGTGAACCAGAGGGTCACAGGTTCGATTCCCAGCCAGGGCACACACCTGGGTTGTGTTCCGAGTAGGGGGCATGTGAGAGGCAACCACACGTTGATGTTTCTCTCCCTCTCTTTATCCTTCCCTTCCCCTCTCTCTAAAAATAAATAACTAAAGTATTTTTTAAAAATGACAAAACAACAATGAAACCAACCAACCAAACAAACAAAAAAACAAAGGCAGATAGTTAGCATAGACTATCCTTGAAGCAATCCAAATGGATGATTCTCTGAAGACAATCTGGAAGGCAAGACACACATTTTATAAAAAATGGTAAACAAGAAAATTGCAAATATGAGCATATCAAAATAAGTATTGAGAGTATGAAAAAGTAATAAATGTTTTGATGCCTTTTAATGGAGTATAATTAAACAAAATTAGAGGCAAATTACAAACAAAAAGGCAAGATATCAGTAACACCTAAAAGAAAAAAGGTAAATGAAAATAAATCATTGTAAGGCTCTGTATGCATATTGCCTTTTAAAGGTAATCACTAAAAGTAGACATAAATTGTACTATTTCCAGACTAATATAATGAGTGTATGAGTGTGTGTTTTGGGGAAAGGCAGTGGGAATATAAATAACAATCAGTCCAAAAGAGCATTGGAAACATGAGCACTGGAAAGCATGGAAAAACTAAGGTAAACAGAAATCACAGAAAGGGAGAAAATAAAATATTTAAAAATAAAACAAAACGTGGAAGAGCTAGCAATGAAACAGAATCCACAAATGATAGCAACTGATTAGATTTAGGACCAGAAGAAAGAGATTAAAGATCTTCCATTTTTTACTAGAGTGATTAGAAAGTTGATTGTGATATAATTAAAATTAGAGAGACAACAGTTCAGGTTGTGCACTCCTTGCTACCTGCAGCTCCTTCAAGCCCTTCTGGTATCACTGGAGCCATAGCATTGGCCAAGACCAACCAGGTGGCATCCTCCCATTCCAAGGGGAACTGTGTTTGCCCCGTGGTGCACCCTGGGGGAATTGGGTGATGGTGGTTCTCAGGGTGCAGTGGGGTGATGAAGTCAAGGGAAAGATGGTGGATCTGCCAGCACAAGACACTGACATCATGTGCACTACCAGGGAGGAAAGAATGATGGACATAGAGTTGTTGCAGATTTCATGAACATGGTTTTCATCTTTTACCCAGTAGAATAATTAATCCAAATGTTCCTGCGTTCATCGGCAATGGGGTAGTAATTCAATTATTTGAATTATTTGAGGAAGCAGGAAAAAATTCTAAAGGACAAGGTCTAGAAGTCAGAGGAGAAAGGCTGATCATATCTGACCGAGCTCACATTGCATTTGTTTTTAATCAAGCAACTGATGGTATCCAGGAACAACATAGACAAGAACAGCAGGGAAAAAAAAAAAATGGGGCAGCACACAAAAAGGGCATTAGCCCAGTTTATTCTTCCAAAGCTGCTCCGAGTGGACTCAGGAGCAATCTTGAGGTGCAATCTTGTTTCTAGTCCGAGTGGACTCAGGAGCAATCTCAGGTGCAATCTTGTTTCTAATTTCAATGGTTTCTCTTAGAGGGTCAAAATTCTGGCTAACCAGTACACAAATCTATATACCCCATTTTGGAAATGGACATTGAAGGTGAATTACAAAAACTTCAGCATTATAGGCAAAGGATTAAACCAATTGTGAGAGAAGGAGTTTATTTTCTGTATGAGGCCCTCCATGGGCCTCATACAAAGAAAATCTTGGTAGAAGATGTAAATACAGTACTTCTAGATACTGATTTTGGAACTTGTCCTTTTGTAAACTCTTCAAACTATACAGTTGTAGGTATTTGTACCAGATTCAGTATGCCCCCTCGAAATGTTGGAGAAGTGTATGGAGTTGTGAAAGCTTACACAACTAGAGTTGGTACCAGTGCCTTTCCTATAGAGCAAGACAATGAAATTGGAGAATTATTACCAAAAAATGGGTGGAGAATTTGGTGTAACTACTGGAAAGAAAAGATGACATTGTTGGTTGGGCCTCATTTTGCTGAAATATCCTCACATGACTAATGGATTTACTGTGTTGGCATTTGTTTACAGAAATCAAGGTTGTAGTTGCTTACAAGTTAGAAGGTAAAAGTATACCTCATTTCCCAGCAAACCAAGAGGTCTTAATAAAGTTGAAGTTAAGACTCTTCCAAGATGAAACACGGACATATCAAATGCAAGAATATTTAAAGAACTGCCTGCTAATGCACAAAATTATGTTCGAATTATTGAAGATAAGCTTCAAATTCCAGTTAAATGGACTGGTGAAGGAAAATCCAGAGAATCAATGGTTCAGCTCTTTTAAGGATTGCCAATGACACAAGAAAACTTCCTGAGAGTGGGTAAAAGAATTTCTGAAATATGTCATTTATGATCTACAAGTTTCAAGAATAGAGACACCGACTGAATTGTAAACCCTACATTGTTTCCAGTCTTTTCAGATGGATGGCTGGCATGGAGCTCAACTTCGGCATATTCCAGTGTCAGCCTCCTTGGCTGGTATAATTGCCAAAGTCTGTGGCTCCTGTTGCTCATGGTGCCACATTTTCTTTAAGGTTTAGTAATAGTATAATCCATGTAGTTTGGAAGCTAAAACAATTACTTTCGATGTAGTTTTTCTTTATTATTTGTGGCAGTGATTTTCACACGTGTGTAAACACACAGTCCTGAGAATCTACACGTTTTGAGCACAGCTCCGTGTGACTCCTGTGTGAGCAAGTGTGGATCATGTCTGTGGAATGGGAATTCTCTAATAGAAATTTGACAAAGGTGTATCTTAAAAAATTCCGGCTTGCTGATCTCTGAATATTGCTTTCACCTGGTCGTGTCTGCCACCAGACGTGAATCAACATCCTGATGCCTTGCTATGAATAATCCTACCTGTTCTACTTAATCCCATGAATAATCAATCCTATGTGAATTACTAATGCCCCTGATAAAAACCCTGGCTGGACAAGCCACGAGGCTTTTTCCTGGAAATGGGAGAAATCAGTCACGTAGCCCCGGTATTTCTTTCCCCGTGTGTCACGGCACACACAACTGAGTCACGGTCACCCACGGGTACAACAGGTCCGGTCTACCCCGTGTCAGATGGCGCCCAACGTGGGGCATCTTAGGACCAAGAGTCATGACCGGAGACTCCCCTTCCTAAGGTGGGTGGAAATTCGCGCGAAATCGGGTCAGTGAAAGACCCCTCAACCCTCTGAGGTTGTTCCAGGATGGGACAAAAAGTAAGTACCAGGTTCAGAATATGTTTTTGACTACAATAAAGTAAAGATCGGAAACCGTACATTAAATGTACAGATAATTAAATATTTATAAAGTTTGCCTTTGTTAACAAAAGCCCTGAGCGCGCAGCTCGGTCGCGCCAACTAGCCGGACGAGCCGCGTTCGGTACAGGGCAGGGGAGATGATCAGGCTCCCAGGGGTGGCGAGCCACACGCCAAACTCATCCTAGCGGGCGGCGGCTGGGAAAGCCGCAGCCACTTCCTCCCTCGCTTTGGAGCAGACAGAGGCTAACAAAGGCCCATAATCACCCTATGCTTTGCCGGGGGCCCGGCTGTCCTGCCCGGGCCTACAAGCCGGCCCCTCCTCCTCCTCCCGAAAACAAAGAAAGACCTTACTGCACACAACTTAGGAGATCTGAACGCGCGGGACTTGTAAAAAAAAAACTTTGTCCTTGGTTGAAACATCACAAAGACACGCCTCCGAGGTATTACAGACAAGCCCAGCATCGACTTTTCTCCATGGCAACGGCGTGCGTCTAAATTCTATAGACACACCCCCACAAGTTGTAAATCCAATTAGACTTTCCCCATCTCTCAAATTTCACCCTAATCTCTATATTTAACCCCAAATGAAATTATATCCTTAAATAATTTAAAAAATAGATGTTACTGTTCATTTTTAAGTACTTTTTAATCTAATAGTTTTAAAAATTGTAATTCTTTTTTTTTTTTTAAGATTTTTTTATTTTTATTTATTTTTTTTTAGAGAGAGGGGAGGGGAAGGAGACAGAGAGGGAGAGAAACAGCAATGTATGGTTGCCTCTCACATGGCCCTCACGGGGACCTGGCCTGCAACCCAGGCATGTGCCCTGACTGGGAATCGAACTGGGACCGTCTGGTTCCCAGCCCGCGCTCAATCCACTAAGCTACACCAGCCAGGGCTAAAAATTGTAATTCTTTTAGAATTTTAAAACAGTATTTTATCCTAATTCAAATTTTTTAAAAAAAATACTAAATATTTTCTAAAATAATACACACATATTAAATACAAGTTTGTGTGTATTTAAAGTTTATAATCATGTTTCTAAGTAACCTCTGAGTTTATTTTTAAAAATTAAAACTATTTCTATAAATAAAATATTAAAAAGACATGTGGTAAATAAATAAAGCCTACATTAATAAACAGCTGTGTGCCATTTTAATATTGCCTAATTAGAAAAAAAAATAACATAATAACATTTATATATTCATAAACTATTATAGCCATATATTTTATTAATTGAATAATACTTATTGCTTCATATATATATATAAATAAGCCTTAAATATGTCACTTCAAATATTAAAATCATAAAATCATAGTGCTGTGATCTATGATACTTTATTGCCAAACTGAATTATATATGTATTTTAACCAAGGTCAGGTATGTTATAAATAATAAAATAAAATTAAAAAAAAAGAAAACTAGACAGAGGTTGGAAAAGGTTTGAGAAAAAGAGGGTAGGAGGAAGTGAAAAAAGAATGCTAATCAAAGGTTGGTATTTTAGCCAGGTAATATAAGATAGGATTAAAAACAAGACTGTAAACTGTATGTATCAAGTTTTGAAATAAAATTAAGAAGGAAAGAACTTAGCAGGTGTCCAAGTTAGAAGGAAAAGGTTTGCCTGACCATTTAATCTACCACTCAGGATTGTCTATAATTTGAGTTATCCTTGTTTCAAGACATTTTCACTGAACCTCTAACGTTAAAAACAAAATCTAATATTATTCTGTATTGCTTATAATCTGTTCCCACAGTTTACTCCAAAGTCATTTACTATTATTCTTCCCAAATAATTAGTAAGCTCAAAAGAAATATGTATGTTTTCAATCTAATTCCTCCTTGTGCCAAAGCCGTGACCATTTAATAAAAAAAAATAAAATAAAATAAGGGTGTGCAGTCTTCCGCAAAAAACCAGCCATTTTTTGTGGAAAACATAACACCAATTTTAACTCAGTTATTGGGGAGACTGGCTACCTCCCCATAAAAAAATTGGCTAATAAAGGTCACTAAAGACACTTGACAAATAAGTAAATGCTTCATTAGAGGAATTTATCAACTCCTAAAAATAGTTCACAAGACTACGGGGGGCCAGTTAGCTCTTCCAAAAACCCCCCCTTGCTAGAATATCGGCAAAGATACTAATTGTCAAAGAAAAAATTCTTAAACAACCATGTCGGGGGTGGCAGTAAAACATTTTTTGCCTCACAGAATGGTAGGAGGCCCCACATTATAGGAATTCTGTAGAGGTTTTGAACATCAAGATTGATGTCTCTCCAAAATATATTTATAGGCAAATATACATTATCATTTTTAAACAAATACTCATATTTAATAGCCTCATTTCTCTTTAATACTTAAAATAAAGAAAGCTAAATCACTTCATGTTTAATCTGTTAAACCTACTATAAAAGCCATAACTTAAAAGTGTTTTCTAAATAAATTGTAGAAATCCAGGATTTATAATTTTTTAATCTAACCTTAAACTTTACAGTGTAGAAGGCCAGGTATAGGTTTAATTTGTGGGAAGGAGGTGTCTCTATGTTTTTTCCACAAAATACACAAGACCCCCACCACTCCAAGATACTTAACCACATGGCTGCCCCAAAAAGCCACTGGCAGCCTGTCTCCAGTTTTCCGACTAAAGGAAAAGGAAACTCCGAAATCTCCACATCGCCAAATACCCCTACTTTGGGTTGGGTAATAACACTCATCAGCCAGATAATTATTATCTTACTTACTATCTTTAAGGGAATCTTATCAACTTATAATTTATTCTATTTAACTAATAAGAAGACATTCTCTGGCAATCAGGGTGCCAGATTCTAGCCATTAATTATACTATTATCTCAATTTTTCTCTATATTAACTATAATTCTCTATAATTTTAATAAACATGTTATATAAGACTTCATACAATATAAACTTCATATTTAAACTTCTATTTACGGTTAAAAATTTAGGAATTAATCTGATAGTATAATCTAGTTATTAATCTACTCCTCAAAATTATCTTCTAAGGAGTAACCCAAGACTTAAGTAAAGAATATAATTAATATAATATATAAAAATATTTTCTAAAATATCATGCAATTTATTCATTATGGTTTTTAAACATAATGTGTTAATCTTACACCAGATTGCTAAAATCCTATTTATATCCCAAATTTATATAGAGTGATATCTATAATATTATTCAATACTAAGTGTGTACTACAACAACTTTTCCAAATAGATACATAAATCTAATATCTGCTCACCAACTTTACCAGGGCTAAATTGTTTTTTAATAATAAATAAAATTAAAACATAGACATGGGTCTTATATACAAAACTGATCATTTTGCATAAAACACCCAGGTTGTTCTTTAAATCTATAACTAATCTCTCAAGAAAAACTGGCCAATTTTCAGAAAGAATCAATTATTTAAGCCCTTGGCATTTATTCATCTTCAACCAAAAGTCCTTACAAACTTTAAACCCTATTTTTTATAAGAAAAAAGGGGGAGGAGGTCAGAATATCTCTCCCATAGGTTTTAACATGACTCTTTTACAATTTAAAGATTTTTTTAATTCGCAATATTAGTCCAAGCAATTACCCCATTCAATTCAAGTCCCTAGCCCCACATCTTAGCTAGGAAGAGAAGGGTCTGTTTCTGTTTTTTTCCACAGAAAAAACTCCAAAACTGCTGTGGACAAGAAAAACAAAACTGCTGTAACGGAAGACTTCCCTAACAACAACCTAATTTCTCTTCATCAAAAGGGAATCTACTAATCCAGGATTCTCCAAGCTACACATCAAATATCTTTAACTACAAATTAATAGACTACAATTAGAATTACATCAGCGGTTACAAGACATCCAATATTTAAAACCCTCTGAGACTAGAAATATTTAAAACTCTCTGAAACAATTTCAACAGACTTCTGAACTAGAAATATTTAAAACTCTCTGGGACAATCTCAACAGACTTCACCCTAAAACTTGATTTAATAATTTTAATCTAAAAATATGGGTCTCCACAGCCACTAATTGTTTCAAAAGGAGGTATCTAAAGACCCTCCAGGACAGTTCCTACAGACTTCACCCTAAAATTTAATTTATTAATTTTTATCTGAAATTATGGGTCTTCATAGCCACTTGTTGTTTACTAACTATGTTTATACTTCAATACATTTGTAATTTATTCTCCCAAGGTTGTATAAGGGACCAGCAAGTAACAAACTTTATCAAATTAATCCGGCTTCAAAATTACAAGGGGAAATATAAAAATTCTTTTCACATACATGAAAAATCGTAGCCCAGAAAAATCACACGTGTCAGAGCTCAGCTCCGTGTGAAGAAAAATCACTCCTGTGTGGGCTAGCGTAATCCATGCCTGTAGAAAAGGAATTTCTTAAGAAAACAGGGGGAGATGTGGCAGTGATTTCCACACATGTGTAAACACACAGTCCTGAGAATCTACACGTTTTGAGCACAGCTCCGTGTGACTCCTGTGTGAGCAAGTGTGGATCATGTCTGTGGGATGGGAATTCTCTAATAGAAATTTGACAAAGGTGTATCTTAAAAAATTCCGGCTTGCTGATCTCTGAATATTGCTTTCACCTGGTCGTGTCTGCCACCAGACGTGAATCAACATCCTGATGCCTTGCTATGAATAATCCTACCTGTTCTACTTAATCCCATGAATAATCAATCCTATGTAAATTACTAATGCCCCTGATAAAAACCCTGGCTGGACAAGCCACGAGGCTTTTTCCTGGAAATGGGAGAAATCAGCCACGTAGCCCCGGTATTTCTTTCCCCGCGTGTCACGGCACACACAACCGAGTCACGGTCACCCACGGGTACGACAGGTCCAGTCTACCCCGTGTCAATTATTGTCATTGTATGTTCATAGGTGTTACCTCTATTAAATTGTAAGAACAATTAATACAGGTTTGTATAAATATTTGTATATTCTGATCATTCAGTTCTATCATTGTACTCTTTACTGTTAAAAATGATAATAAAGGAGATCTGCACAATTTTATAATGCTATAAATTCTGTTTAAATTGTGAACTGTTTACTTTCTTCTCAGACCATTGCAAATTTGAGATTTGGCAGGGGAGGGTGATATATTTATGTGTCCTTTAATTTTTACAGAACACAAAACTTATTTTTCTCTATCAATTATTTAATACATTAAACATTTAATTAGATGTTAAAAGAGAAAAGTTTTTCCTAAAACAATACTCTTAATGTTAAAAATGTAGTCATTAAAAGATCTATTGTGATATTTGATAAATGTTTTTTTTTATTCAGACATGAACTCTGACATGTACAGTTTCACTATTTTATCTTACCATTGTTTCTAAACCCGGTGGATTGATTTTTCAACACTGTGCCTGCCAGTATGCCTATGCAATCATCAGTAAGTGTCCAAATGAACCCAAATTGTTTCTCATGCCTTTATTTCTCTTTTCTTCGGGAAAAAAAAAAATGCCGTTTTAACCATTAGGCTTCACATATGGTGTTTTAAATTATTCTTCAATGAATTATTTTATTTTATTATTTGTTTATTTTTAATCCTTACTCAAGGATATATTTTATTGATTTTAGAGAGAGAAGAAGGGGGAGAGAGAGAGAACATTGATATGAGACAGAAACATCTATCAGTTGCCTCCTGTATAAGCCCTGCCTGGGATCAAACCCACAACTTAGGTATGTGCCCTCTTTGGGAATCAAATCTTCACACTTTTGGTGTTCAGGATGATGCTCCAACCAACTGAACCACCCAGTCGGTGCTTTAGTAAACTATTTTGAATGTTTAAATTAGGCTCCACTTAAATTTATTTTATTATACCATCCATAGTTGATTAGAAAGAGCCAGATATTTCTAGTAAACAAATTATATATATATATGAATATGAGGTAGGTTACTATTTAATGGAAGTACATGGCAAATTTAATTTTGAAAATTTTATTTAGCATTCAAAATAGGTGGAGTTGCTAAAGCTGTGTATTTATAGCATTTTGCATAAAATTGGGAAAATAATAATAATTCACATAATTTTAATACTTAACAGTTAAACTATTATATTTGTAATAATATATTTGTAGTAGTTAAACCATTGCCGTCACACTTTGGGGGCTTAAATAGTCAAAGTGATACGTTTGAAATACAGGTAGTCAAACCCTTAAACTTTTTGAGACTTATTACTGCCTATTAACTGTTAATAATTATAGGAAAAAATCTGTAGCCAAGGTA
>PVJI01032511.1:0-12128 GCA_004026765.1 Micronycteris hirsuta
TTGGCTTTGTTCTACTTACACCAGAGTTGCCTCCAGATTCCCTTTCTGCAACTGGTGCAGGCTGACTGCCCACCAAGGTCTCTCTGCGTGGTTCCTTCCTAATTAGGGAGTTTATAGCTGGGGCCTGAGGGATCAACACTTGCTCCCTTGAGAAACTGAGGATCCTGGGGCTGAGATGGAATTAGAATAAACAATGTTCACTAGTTATTTTCTGCTGAAGAACATGGAAGCTTTCTACAGAGAATACATTGAATTTATGTTACTGTCATTAGGGACTCTGTGTGTGTTGCCTTCTTAAAGAACAAGTCTTTTAAAATGTTTCTTGTTTTGAATCAGGTTGAGCATGTTTTTATAGGTCTAGGAATCTGTGAAGATCTAGAAAATTGACCTAAGCATCATAATCAGCAAAAAGCATGGCTCTCTAAAAATAAGTAAATAAATAAATTCAAAGCTAATCTAAATTTAACAGCATATGTTCCCTAGTATGACAGAGTTACTACTATTTGAGCATATTTTATATTATCACTTTAACCACTGTTTATTTATTTAAAGAAAAAATTACTTTTGATTCTCTTTTGTAAAAATAGATATATTTTAAAAATCAGCCCTGGATAAAGATAACTTTCTTCCAGTTGCACCTTACATGGTCAGAACACGGGTCTGTCTGGAAAAGTCCAGCCATTTTTAATATAAAGAGAAAGGTTTAAGCAACATTGATGGAACCTGAAAGCCAAGGAGTGTGGACCAGAATGTGCTTGCATGAACAATGACGACTTTATTAGTCAGTGGGGGCAGTAGACACACCTTTGAGTGAGCATTGTACTGTGCGGTTGCCACATTCAAAAATGACTGAGTGAGTAGGGCAACAAATCTGCATCAGATTTTCTGTTAAGCTTGCACACTCCTCCGTGGAAACTAGTAAGATGGTTCAGATGGCTTTCGGGGACAATGCGATGAGTGATTGGCAGCTTCATCATGACAATGCACTTGCTCATGTGTTACACCTCATGCAGAGGTTTTTGGCAAAACATCAAATTACCCAGGTGACTCAGCTTCCTTGCAGCCCAGATTTGGCACCCTGCAACTTCTGGCTTTTCCCCAAACTAAAATCACCTTTGAAAGGGAAGAGATTTCAAACCATCGATGAGATTCAGGAAAATACAATGGGACAGCTGATGGCAATTAGGAGAACTGTGTGAGGTCCCAAGGTGCCTACTTTGAAGGGGACTGAGGTGTCACTGTCCTGTGTCCAATGTTTCACGTATCTGGCATCTTCTTCAGTAAGTGTCCCTATTTTTCATAGTATGTGGCTGGGTACTTTCTGGACAGCCCTTATTTAAGGTAATCTGTGGAATAAGAGACTTTGAGTTGCTTGCTATAAAGCTGCTAAGGTTAAAGCTTTAATTTCGTCAGTGGAAGGAGAAAGCTAGGTTAAGCCTGTAGCTTTTGATTAACCAACATATTTGTAAAGACTTTGTCAAAATGCTGGTGAATTGACTGCCAGTCAGTGTTACTTGCTGTCTGACCAATTGTCTCAGTTAGGAATGGGTTACACTGTTAGTGGAAGAAAACCAACCTTACCTTAAAAGCAAGGACTTATTTTTCCATCACAGTCATCTTTGGAAGTTGAGACTGGCACTTTGTGGTTTGCGTAGTCTTTGCCACATGCTAGCTGTCTCACAGTCTGACCTGTCTTCTATGCCGCTCGGTGTCACTGTGTCTGTCAAGGCAGGGGAAGGGATCCAGGAGGGTAGGGTGACAACCACACATACACTCTTGAGCAGGAAAACAAAAGCTCTCCTCCAACCCGCGGACTTCCACTCGCTTCTCACGGGCTAGAACTGTGTTGTGTGGAGCGGCAGAAATGTCTGGGTGTTGCCCCACCCTCCTCAGCTACTTGATTTCTGTGCATCTGTGGTGCACAGCATGGTCTGGGCTACGAGGGGCAGGTTGTCAATGCTCTGCTTCTCTGCCTCGGGAATAGCTCAGGAGCTGTGAAAGATGGTGGCCACCTCAAGCAATGGGGGAGGGGAACTGAAAAAAATGTCATAACCTCTTGTCTTTCAGAGGGACAATTCTATGGGACATTCTACATAGTTTATCAAAGTCCCCTGTCAGCTTGAGTTGCGGGTCCCGGGGGATAAGCCAGCTAAGTTATCCATCCTGTGTTTGCTTTTGTTCTTCTAGACCTCACTCTTCCAACTCCTCTGCTGCTTGGGATAACCCCCTTCAAAAAGTTGAACAAACTGCCCAGTTTGAGGGAACATGGTATAGTATTTTAACTGTAGTCACAATGCTGTACGTGGGTCTCCAGCTTTCCCCTCCAGGGCCTCAGGACATCCTCTGTCTACTTTCTGATGACCATCCTGCTATTGGCCCTGGACCTAGCTTTTGAGATATTCGGACCTGCCCTGGATAGCAGATCACTTCCTTCATAAAGGCAGAGTCTTCGTTGGGGAGATTCTGGTCATTTTACACTGACTTCAGGTTAATTTTTTCTCTTCTGTTAGAATTTAAGTAGGATAGTGTATTTGAAAAATATACCTTCTCTTGTCCAATTCTCCTGTGCTATTACTTATTTGTACATGTTTTTGGCCACTTCATTAGACTGGTTGGTGTTATTGGAAGTGAAACTTGCTCTTTCGTCTAGTGAGCAAGGCATCTCCAGATTCGTGTGATGGTTTCTATCTTCAGCCTATCTGCTAAAGGTCATCTGTCAACAGTCCGTCTTCCTGATGCAATGGGCTCTTTGCCTCCCTTCAACTTCTCATTGAATTCCTATAATTTAAAGTTATTTGCCTGGGCTAAAATGATTGGTATTCCTCTCATAAATGAATGACCATTGTTTAGGTTTTTAAATAGATCTACACTCTAGATTTTCTATCTCTAGTGGAGATAGAGCTATAAAATGTTTCCAGAAGTTTTCTTACTTTATGTAAGAAAAAGATGAATTCAGATTAAAGAGGGTAACTAATGTCAAAATCCATGATAACATCACATAAGAAATGTGTTTTTAAGTGCTAGAGAATGTAACGAGTAGGGGAATTTTAAGTAGAAAGCATGATAGCCTGAGTACAAGGTGCTTTTCAAATCAGTTTATTTTATAGTTGGGTTTATGCAATAATTGAAACAGAACATATGAGGAGCCTCTTTGTAAACAATCTAGGGAACTTGTTAAAGGAACAGAAAACAATGAACTTCAGTTGTAACATTAATTATTTACAAAACTGGAGTTTTCCTGTCTTCAAGAACATAGCTAAAATATTGAAAACATTTAAGTGCTTTGTAAAGTGCATGCATACATCTTAATATTTTAAATAATTCCAATAAATCCCTTCTTCATGGGTAGTATGAGTTATGTTTCTCAATTATACTCAAGAGAAAATTAGTCCCATGAGATGTTTGTATATTTCTCACATTCTAAGCACTTATCTATTAAAAGAGGTAGTCTTGCTTTCAGATGTGAACGTGTTTTCCATTTCAGAAACATTATACAGTGATCAGACATCTCTCCTGGATATCTTTCTGTGCTGAATTTGAACAGTTTGGGTCCAATCTAGAACTTTCCCCGCATCACTTTTAGAGCTTCCTTTACTTCCTTATTCCTCAAACTGTAGATCAGGGGGTTCAACATGGGGATCACAATACCATAGCACACAGAAGCCACTTTCATGTTCTCCTGGGAATTATTAGAATGAGGCTGCAGGTACATGTATGACAGGGTTCCATAGAAAATGGTGACTGCGGTCAGGTGGGAGGCACACGTGGTGAAGGCTTTTTTCCTCCCTGTGGTGGAAGGCATCTTTAGGATGGTGGCTATGACATACATGTAGGAAAAGACGATGACCAGCACGGTGAACATCAGGTTAAATCCCACAAAGACAGTGAGCAGCATAATGTTGGTGTCAGTGTTGGAGCATGAAAGGGCGAGAATTGGTGGAGCATCACAAAAGAAGTGATTGATGGTGTTGGAATGGCAGAAGGACAGTGAAAATGTAAACCCTGTGTGCACAGAAGCATTTATGGAGCCCATGATGTATGAACCAGTCACCAAGTGGATGCAGGCTCTTTGGGACATGACAATGGGATAATGAAGTGGGTTACAGATGGCTACGTAATGGTCCACGGCCATAGCTGCCAGAAGGTAACAATCACTGGTCCCGAATGTCGCATAAACCAGTAATTGTGCAACACAACCCCTGAATGATATCGATATATTTTCTACTATAAAGTTTTGCAGCATCTTGGGAGTGATAGCAGAGGTATAGCAGATATCAACAAAAGCCAGATGTTGTAGGAAGAAGTACATAGGTGTTTGAAGTCTGGAATCTGTCTTGACGAGCAGAATCATTCCAGTATTACCCACCATGGAGATCATGTAGATGACCAGAAATACGGTGAAGAGGGCATACTGAAATCTGTGTTGGGCACCAAATCCCAGCAGAAAAAATTCAGTCACTTCAGTGCTATTTCCTGGTGTCATGGCTGCCAAAAATCTAGAAAGGACCAAGAGGAGGACAAAGAAAAGAAGGAAAATCTTTATGATTTCTTTAAAGGAAAAAAAAAAAGCCTTTGGTATTTCATGTTGTGTCCTTTTTTGAAATTAGATTTTCAGGCAAACATTCACATCAGGGTTTATTGCTTTGCAAATCGTTCTGTTTTCTTGATAAGAAACCAATACATTAAAAGTAACATGTGAGCCATGGACTCATTTTCTAAATGAAGAAGATTTCATAGAAGACTGACCTCTAATATGTGTGGGTCTAAGAAACATAGATTAAAACCTGCTTTCACTATGTTAAACAGGTGTCCATATTTGTAAAGGAGTATTAAAAATGACTTTGGACCCTTTCAACAACCTAGACTTTTTCTCAGTCATTTATCAGTTTAACCCTGATTCAAACTCCTGAAACTTGTCCACCTGGAGGTAAGGCAAAATGAAAAGAAAACTAATTGGTGTTCCTTGTACTATACTCTTAATTATTATGAAAGTTTTATATTTAAAAAGAAGAAACTAATAAAAACATAGATTATAAAACATTTTCATACAAAAACAATGGAGAGAGTTGACCCTAAAGAGCTGTGCACTAAAAATGTTCCTAAAGACTGTTATTTGGAAAAGAGGAATATGATCTCTGAAGAAAGTCAAAAGAAATGATGAACTTAGGAATTGGTAAACAAGTGGGAAAATTGGAATCAATAGAGGTAGTATAAATAATAATATTGTCCATGGGGAAGTGATAGACTAAAAATATCAACTGATGCTAGTATATAAAATTAGAGGGTTCATTAGGTCTGTAGTGCTCTAAAATTCTTGTGCTTTAGACTGTTACTTATATGTATGTATTTTCAATAATTACAAGAGATAAAAATGAATTTTTTAAGTTTAGGGGAATAAATAAAATTTTAAGGTCATTCAATGTAAAAAAAACACAATAAAGATGATGAAAAGAATAATAGAAAAAGACAGAATCACCTGAGAAGGCACAAAGAAATCTAAATATTAGCAAGGAAAATAAATAGAAATGGTCTAAGCCCATCATTAAAATTCAAAGACTGTCAAATTGGATTTTGAAAATGTGAATCAAGCCATGCATTCATATAATAGACAAAAACTGAAAAGAAATTGAACAACTAATGATTAAATAGATAATGGTATAGAAAGGAATAGAATCTTATGCATTAGTGAAAATGAATCACAAGAGCTACATTTCTTAACCCAAAGCTTAGAAACATAATGTTGAGAAAAAGAGCTTATTGACTGATTGATTACATTACATATAACAGCGGGACTTCAATGGTATTGGCGATATTCTGTTTGTTGGTTGTGCATACTCAGTGTAAATTTTTTATGCCTTTTTGTAATTATTGACTAATTTTGTACGTATTTTGTACCCCTTAGATTGCTGTAAAGCACGGGTTACAAACACACCATCTCTCAGCAAGTCAAAATGCTGCCAGTTTATGAAATCAAAGCCACACCTCCTTTATAAGATATTAAAGAGACAAGGGGTATCACTATTTTAGGGTTAAAAGAGGTCAATGAAATTCAAAGGAAAAAATCGAGCATCTCAGTTGTTAAAAACAATGTTTAAGGTAAAAAATGGTGAATTACTGTAGTTGTACCCATAGCCCTCAAGTTCCATTGTTATGGTGACTCAGACAAAAGTCAGAGTTAATGGTGTCCAAAAGGATCTGCACAAACCACATGCTGCTTCGCTTTAGTTCAGAGAATGATCTCATGCTGTTAGGAGAACCTTGTTACAGAAACCTTCCCTGAAACAAGGAACTTTAAAACTGGGACTGTGAGGTAGCGACCTGTATGGCTGGGGAAGGCAACTCCAAGCAGAGAACATGCTTTGAATGAGCTAAGGGCAAGAGGCAACAGGGACTCACATATACAAGGAAGGCGTGTTGCTCCAATTAGCGTCATTTTCTATATTAAACCACAACAAACTTTTCCTGTTTTTTTCTGAGATATTCTGTTTCTACCCAGCTTTTTTGATGTGTTATTGACATTTAACGTGGTGAAAGCAGAAGGTGTGTGTTGTGATAATCTGATACATGGACACATTGCAAAATAGTTACCATATTAAGGTTAGTTATCGCATCCTTCACCTAACACAGTAACCATGTGGTTGTCAAGGGGAGAACATTTGAGCTCTAACTTTCAAGTGTACAATACGGCATCGTTCCCTAAAGTCACCACGCTGCACATGAGATCCCTCGAACTTAATCCATCTTACAGCTGGAAGTTTGTACCCGCTGACAAAGAACTCATTTCCCCTACGCTGGCCCCTGGCATCCTCCGTTCTACTCAGAGATATTCTTGAGTAAAGTAAAACTTTAGACCTGACTTCTCCCTTCCCCAAAGTGTTAACTGGTAACTGAGATGAATCATTCCAGTCGCAAAACTTCTACTGAGCCTTGACAATATCCGAGGCATTGTTTTAGGTCCTGAATGTCCCAAGATATCCCTACTCACACTTCAGCAGCTTCAGCTACTGGTTCCGCTTTTGAGTTTCTGGAAGAGGACTTTCTGGAGTCTGCAAAGAACTGAAGATAAAATTCCTGGTGTATTTCTGTGGCTTCCAAGCTTGGATTGTCTTTCCAGACACTACAGCAAACGTCTGCTTAGAAAAAGATACCAAGGGTTCCTTTTTTAAAAAGCCGCATTTATGTTAGAAACCCTTTCTACACTTGCTGCAAGGTGATATTTTTGCTTCGGCTACAAATGGGAGATTTATTCTTGAGGGCTGTGGGAGTAAGACCTGTTCCCATGAGAATCTCAGACTCTGAGGGCTGGGTTGAGTGTACGGTATTGAGTGTCCCAGATGAGACCATTAAAAACATTTTTCCCCCCCAGCTTTCTGTCCTTTAGAGAGTTTTTGTCTTGTTTACTTCCATGAGCTTAGGGACCATCTGTGCGAACCTGGGGCTGATCTTGATTTTATAAACCTGGTTTTGCATACTGGCTCTTCTGCTTACTCCAAACCTCAGTTTCTCCATCTGTGAAATAGGGCTAACGAACCAGACGTGGCTGCCTCAGTGGTGTTGGAGGAGCAGACGCACATGCATGAACTCATCCTTTGACTCTTGGTTCAGGGAAATGGGCATCACTCCTCCCTGGCCCCTGGGACTTAGATCTTTTTCTCTTTCTTCCCATAGTCTGTGGGTATCTATGTGCTAACTACTAATTCGAATCATTTGTTTGCTCTGGATGGTGAGCTCCTTGTAGGCAAGCACCCTTCTTTGTGTTTGTGTGGCTCTTACCGAGCACGGTGTCTGGAACCAGTTTGTATCCAAATCTTCATGGAATAAATAAACGAATGTATGTGAATGAAAGGCAAGATCTTAATAAAGAAATGACCCCTTCTATTTTATAGTGGTGACTGCTTGAAGCACAGAACCAACGCCAGTAATAGTAAAATGCTTTTTTTCTTTTTTTAAATAATTACTTTATTGTTGTTCAATTACAGTTATCTGCATCCTCTGCTCTCCCCTTCCCCTCCCCCTCCATCCCCACATCCCTTGCCTACGTCCCTCCTCCCCCTTGGCTCTGTCCCTATGTCCTCCATAGTGGCTCCTGTAAACCCTTCTCCCCATTGTCCCCTCCCCCCTCCTCCCTGGCCACTGTCAGACTGTTCTTACTTTCAATGTCTCTGGTTATGTTTTTGCTTGCTTTCTGTTTTTGTTGATTATGTTCCAGTTAAAGGTGAGATCATATGGTATTTGTCCCTCACCGCCTGGCTTACTTCACTTAGAATAATGCTCTCCAGTTCCATCCATGCTGTTGCAAAGGGTATAAGCTCCTTCTTCCTCTCTGCTGCATAGAATTCCATTGTGTAAATGTACCATAGTTTCTTGATCCATTCATTTGTAGATGGGCACTTAGGTTGTTTACAGCACTTGGCTATTGTGAATTATGCTGCTATGAACACTGGAGTGCATAGGTCCTTTTGAGTTGTTTTCTTAGGGTTCTTAGGGTATAGTTCCAGTAGTGGAATTGCTGGGTTGAAAGGCAGTTCCATTTTCATTTTTCTGAGGAAGTTCCATACTGTTTTCCACAATGGCTGCACCAGTCTGCATTCCCACCAACAGTGCAGTAGGGTTCCTTTTTCTCCACATCCCCTCCAACAATTATCTGTTGCTTTGTTGATGGTGGCCATTCTGACTGGTGTGAGGTGGTATCTCATTGTGGTTTTAATTTGCATCTCTCTGAGGCTTTGCCATTTCAAGGCACAGGGCTGATAGGTTTCACATGTATTTTCTTGTTTAATCTGCACATGATCCTATGGCATAAGTACTGCTATTATCTGCATGTTATAGATAAAGGAGCTGAGGCTCAGAGAGGCAAAGTGAGTCAGCCATGACTATATAAATAGTACAAGATGAACATGGAATTCAAATAAGTCAGTTTGAATCCAGAATTTAAGATCTTAGTGATGAGGCTGAGCCAGACCCAAAGTTTGAACAGTACCAAAATCTTCTGTGTTCTCGAGGAAACACATACATTCTACATTACATGTTCTATGTTAAGGTAATAGATATTATTAGCACCTACTATGTGCAGGGCACTGTTCTAGGCACTTGGGACTCATAGGAAACAGGGACATGGATATGACCCATGGAATTTGTATCCTGGTGTGTGTGGAGAACAGAATGTAAACAACAACAAAAAAACCCCCAAACTCCCTAATAAGCAAGATTATTTCTGCTATAAGGAAAATAAAATACTGTGGAGTGAAGTTGCCTGAGAGGAGACTGCCTCAGTCAGGAGATGCTTCTTTATAGAGATGGCACAGTGGGGAGAGCAAACCCAACTGGGGGAAAAGACAGCATCTGGAAGGAGTGTGGCTTGTGTGTTCCAAGGACAAGAAAGCAGCCTGGAGGGACTGGAGGGAAACAGGTCACACATTACATCAGAGACCCAGTAAGGATCTTATCATATAAGGCCTCGGAGTATGATAGGGAGCCATTGCGGTTAGTGGGGGACGTGACAGGAGACCATTGCACTGGACAGACGGTTCCTGCTGCTGATCGGGGTATAGGTTGTAAGAGCAAGAATAGAAATTGAGAGACCATATACGAGACTCTGTGGTTTTTTGATTGAGAGCTAATAGTGGCTTGACAAGGGTAGTATAAAGGAAGTGGAGATAATGGTACTTAGTTGTACTATTTTGAGAAGGTCGCCTTTAAAGGAATTGCTTTTGGTTTGAATTTAGGAAGTGAAAGGAAGAGAGAAATGAAGTTCGACTCCTGTATTTTTGCTCTGATCAATTGTGTGAATGGTGGCTCCATTTTACTGTGATAGAGAAGGCTAAATAGGTTATAATAAAGTGCAGCTGAATCAGATATTACAAAAAAAAACCCAAACAAACCCTACAGAAACAATCCTAGGTAAAATTGAAACATAAAAGAGGTTTCAAAAGCTTTTGTGAAGGACTGAAACTGAAAATGGTGAAAAACTGCTAACAGGGCTACAGAGGGGTCTAAGGAGACGAAGACTGGATTCCTCCGGCCTCTTTGGAGAACTCAATAGCTGAGTCACACAGAAAACTATCCCATGGAGCCCCCTCAGCAGCAGAGGGAAGGTGGTGATGCAGGGAGCTTGCTGCAAAGGCAAACAGAACCCAAACAAGCCAAGCTCCAACTCCAGCTGGCCCCTTAGCAGCTTAAACTACCTGAAGGGAAGGCCAGCTGGAGTCTAGCAGGTTGAGGTCAGCTGAGTCCTGGACAACCTCCTGCAGGCACCCCACAAGGAGTCAACAGCTTTGAGAGAGCGGGAGCTGCTGGTCTCCAAATCCCTTCCTTTCTGACAGTCTATAGTCTGTTATGGAGACAGCATAACTAAGGTACATTGATCCTTTTCACCTGAAACGCCTACCTGTTTATTATCACTCCACCCTGCTACACAAGGTGATGCTTACCTGGACACATGGCTCTGATTCTTTTTTGTCACCACCTTCATGTCAGCTAATACTATTACAGAACAGAGGGGGAGGGGGCTGAATGATATGAAAGACCCCCGCTTTTTCCCCAGGTGGTTCCTCCCCCTTACCAGGTTCGCTTTGCCTGCGCCAGAGGAAAGACGTAAAAGGAAAGGAATTATTATTTATTAGGAAGTTGTATAGACTAAAGTTCTTTGGAATATGCATAAAGGCACACAGTCCTTCCCTCTCCCTCTGCCCCGTCTAGGGTACCGTATCCCACGGAGGCTCCAGGCATCATCCACGTGGCAAAAGGGAGCACTTCCAAAGTCACAGAGTTCCTGACTCTCACCCAAGCTGCGTGGTCCCCACTCGCCAAAACCGAGTTGTCCCAACAAGATGCCTAAGCCGTGTGGTCCCAAAAAGAGACGCCAAATGGCTGCCCCGCCTGGGTTTAAATCCCAGCGCCAATCTTTCTCTGCAGCCTCATTTCCGGCTCCTCCCACAATTGGCCACAGCTGCCAGCATTCAGGGCAGGTGTGGCCCTGTGGTGTGGAGCCAATTATCTCCAAGCTCTTCTGGACCCCGTTACAAATCCCTCTTTGGGGGCACCCCTCTTTGCTGCACCCTGTTACAATACTATGTATGCTTTGACCCTCAATTCCTAAAATATCTTTTGATTATGTCTGTTCCTAAGCTAATAGCTTCACCCTGATCCTTTAAATAGTTCTACGGACAGTACTGTGATACGATTTTACTGGATTTTTCTGTTGTCCAAAATGATTGATGGCTCGTGACTTCTACACACCAAGGAATTTTGTTACACAAGGTGTTGTAGACTTAATCTTTCAATCTGTGGCCCAGTGCATGCCGGGTAAGGAGTGGAGGGGAGGAAACACAGAATGGGGTTTCTATCCTGCAAAGCCTCAGCCTGGAAAGGCTCACTCCACTGTCCAGAACACCTGCAGCACTCTGATGGCAGAAAGGCTCCCCGTGCTGTGGATGTGACTGCTATTTTATTTTAATTTTACTAAATTTATTGGGGTGACATTGGTTACTAAGATTATATAGGTTTGAAATGCACAATACATCATCTGTATTTTGCATTGTCTGTGTTCACCACCCAAAGTCAAATCTTCCATCACCAACTGTTTGACCCCTTTACCCTCTGACCCCTCCCTGACCCCTCCTCTCCCTCTGGTAGCCACCTTCCTGTTGTGACTCCTATCTTTATCTCCAGCCTCAGGGACTGTGCCAAGAGCAGGCCCAGCAGCCCCTCCCCCGAGTTCTCAGTCTAGTGGGTGTAGAGGCAGAAGTAAATTGACTCAGTGAGGTGCACGGGCCACAAGAGCTTATAAAGGGCGAATTAACCTAGTCAGTGAAGGCTGGGAAGGCTTCTCAGAGAAAACGATGCCCACACAAAAGCCAAGGCAAGCACACTGGTGAAGAAATGCAGCTAAGTGGCAGTGAGGAAACAACCTGCTGCTTGCCGGTGGCGTCACACACACCTCCCGCTCTTTGCTTTGGACACAACCTAGTTCCTGCCTCAGGGCCTAGCTTCTGTTGCCTGCTCATCTGGATCTCAGGGCAGGCTTCTCCACATTCTTCTCACATTCTCCTGGCCCTGACCCCCTTATCCAGACTACTCCCCCGCTTATTATTCTCTCTCATGACACCCTTTTATTTTCTTTACTTGTA